>WURT03026289.1:0-15527 GCA_009936505.3 Holothuria glaberrima | reverse complement strand
ATTCATTCATTCATTCATTCATTCATTCATTCATTCATTCATTCATTCATTCATTCATTCATTCATTCATTCATTTGAGTGATTATTGGGTAAAAATTTCACTAGCAGAAAATTGTAATGTCACTCGATACCACAGAGTGATCACTATAGCCACTCTTTTAGCAGAATTTCACTTTCTAAGTTACAGGCTCCGTCGTTAATACCGCTATATACAATAGGGGACGTATTAACCTAGAAAGCCTTAGGTTCACCCACACCCCTACCCCTCCCTTCGACATTGTAAACACAAAACAAAGAGAGCAATAGAATATTAGTTTCTTAATTTTCACTTTTTTTTCGTTTCGTCCAAGACTTTTAAAAAACGAAGAAAAAAATTGTGTTTATAGCCTAGCATAACTGAAGTATTTGCAACACTAGTCAACAGTCACGTAGCCAAATTGAACCTCATCTGGTAAACCGTGAGTATTCTGATTACATAGGATACACCTGGGTGATGAGGGCTGTATCCCAAGTTATAATTTTGAGTTTGAAGGTTTCTTCACAAAATATCAACCCTCTCAGAACGTCCAAAGTTACTGTAGACATATATATCAGAATCCAGGAGCTGAAAAGGTCAACCCCCTACCTCTTTTCAGAAACCTTCCTACAGATCATTTACACTAAATGTAACATTAAGCTAATTAAACACCACAACACTAAAACACGCCAAACACTTTAAGATACCCATCGGGGATACTTAATCATAGTTAACAAATTTTGTATTTCTATAGACAACAGGCAACCATTTCTAGAGATATTTATCAATGACAGGGTACTAGTGCGTGGTAACATGGCAGGTGGCATAATCCTATACCACGTCCCATGCTGTTGCAAACAAACACTTATGCCGGTATTACCATGGTATACTGTTAACCTGTGCCATGCATATATTTATGTGCGCAGCTGTAACCGACTATAGCTAATAACTATAGAGGGAATACGTTTAAGTTACAAGTGAGAGCAAAGTGCAAAGTGATATGGCTCTCGAGGGGGAGACGCTTAAAGGAAAGAGGGCGCATGGAAGAGGGCGTATCAATAGGTAGAAAGAAGTTTAACGAGTTTGAAAAAATAACATAGGAAGGCAGCGTTTATATTACTATGGTTTACATTCATAACGAGTCCCAATACCATGACAGTATATACACCGAATGAAAAGAGAGAATAATTTGTTTTTGAAGACATTACTATAATCACCCAAGTGCATTTTTCGTTGAGTATATCAAAATTCTCACTTGGTGACTACTCTTTGATTGACATCAAAGTTTGAAAATTCAAAAGATGGAAAGTAGCCCACACTTTACTCAATGCAGAGAGAGTGCCCTGAAGTACACAATAGGACCTCACATGCTCACCAGTACATGGCCTTAAGCAGTAAACTAGGTTTGTGTCTACACAAGAAGGAGCTTGTGACAGTTTTAGGAGGGGCTGAAAGTAACTTGGTTGGCGAATTAGAAGTGTCTGGGATGACGAGATGTCATTTCAGTTTACAAATTTATGAAGTCGAGGATGGCACTCGGATATGCCCGATGGGGGGGGGGTGGGTGGGTAGGTTCCAGACGAGAGGCCATGCAGCAACCGAAAGTCTCGAAAGCGGCAACCGCTTGCAAAATCTTTTATTTGGGGGGAGGGGATTTGGGTTTTATGACGAGCATTTGAACTGAAGTCTTCATCGAAAAATCTGCCCTGCTTGAGAGCAAAATAAAGGAAATCACCAGGGAGACTGATCGCCGTCAGGCATTACAGTATACAAATGTTGTAGTACCCATTAAGGCGCCTGGACAAGGCTGGGAAATTAACAATTGAAATTATACTTTACTATATTCAGAAAGTCCCTTGCAGAATAATTCATATCAGTGAGTCTATTTTTTCAAGCCAGTGAACTTTGTATAATTAAAAACAAATATTATGTATTACCCGTATGGATTCAGAAAATAAGGGGATTAAGCTACGTTATAACGAATGCGGGGATAACGCTTATCAAAATTGGGGTGACTGCCGTTTTCCGCTGTGTCATTTTTAACGGAATTAAAAATCGACCTATTTTTTTTTTATTATTATTCTTAAGTTGAAAACGTCTCTTACATTTAACCAAATAGCTGATATCATAGCCTCCCAGTCTATCCGGAAATCTGTAGCAGGGGACTTGGTATAGACTTCTGACGTTTCGTTGAAGGTCTATAGGGGGATGCAATAGGTGACTTGATTGATACAATACTGCTTGAAATTTGCGATCATCATGACAATTAAAAGTTTTAGATATAAGAGCTTCAAAAATACTGCAATATTAAATCCCTTGAGACTCTACTTAGAACTAGTGTTTGCACGTCAAGAGAATGTAAAGGAGGGACTGGCCCAGGCACACAGTCTATGACTGGTTGACAGAGTTGTGAGCAAGTAAGTCTTTTCTCGGCAAGGCACGTCAACTACAGCTATTTCAGTCACTTGAGTCAGTGGCGTAGCCACGGGGGCCTAGGCCCCCAAAACTTCCGTCAGCCCCCCCAAAAAAAATCAAGGTTAAGTGTTAAATGTCTAAATATCACTAACGGATAAGGCCTATCATTTAAATTTCTGTCTTTCTAAATTCTCACACATTTCAAATTGTCAAACTTCCCGATCTAAACAGGTTAGTAAAACTCATAGGCTATATGGTTTCTGTTTCCAACCAACCAAGGCGTTTGACATTTTGATGAACTGCGACCTATAGGGTA
This sequence comes from Holothuria glaberrima, assembly GCA_009936505.3. Classification (NCBI taxonomy): domain Eukaryota; kingdom Metazoa; phylum Echinodermata; class Holothuroidea; order Aspidochirotida; family Holothuriidae; genus Holothuria; species Holothuria glaberrima. The sequence continues at coordinate 12,780 of WURT03026289.1, read as the reverse complement.
TCAGAGTGAAGCTGCGTTCCATTTACCTCGTGTTTTCCAGTGATAAATATCGTGTATGAGACTTATGCAATGGTACGTGTTGCATTCGTTACTCGCGCTTACTGCACCAAACGGCGAATAACACCGCTCCGAAACCGCACTCAGGGGAACGTGATCTTTTTATTCACTTGATAGTGCAGTGGAAAAATGTGAGTGGCATTCAGCTATACACTGTTAATCAAAGCAGCTAAATTATACAATCGAAAGTTGGGTGAATTTGTTACCAAGTTGTGAAGATGAGGTAGAAATCCAATTCTCCATTTCGTGATCACTTGTGTACAATCAGAACATTACGATTATACGTTATACTATTTTGTTCAGACTTAAGGTAAATGCAACGCAGCATAAGATGTGTACTCTCTGTTAGTTGAACCCAAGTTCTAGTGTTTAGGTACCCGATAATTCTTTGAGTGATATAACTGTAAAATAGAAAAGACGTTATCCATTTGAAAGAGCCACAATACTAGAAAACAGAGTAGAGAAAGCATTATTACCGACATCATTTTGAATATAGAACTGCATCATTGCAACTTGACCGTACAACCTGACAACAAAATTGTAATTCATTTTCGACGGGGCAACGTTTGTTTTAATGTTCAGGTGATCTTTAAACATAATTGTGTTATAAAGCTGTCATGATTCGTCACTGGACATGTAACGTTTCAATCATCGACTCTCATGGGTCATCGACTGATATTTCAATGTGTCCTCCACATTATTCACAATATGCATTTAATAGTAATCATGTCCTACAACAATATGAATCACGCTACTCCTAGCCTGGGATCCAAGAATCTGTTGGGGACAATAGGTAAAGCGTAATATCAAAAGGGCAATTGCGCATGCAACGAAAGGTCACAAACGTAGGTCGATCAAAAGGCTCTCCACTTATTTATAATGTAGCAAAGTTAACAGACTGATGAAAATGTCCCAACAGAGTGTATTCATTCGGTTTTGTAAGCTTTTAAAAACGACATTAAATGGCATTGCTTCATGCATCCGTCAGCATGCATTACGTACATCCGTCCTTCCAACAATCCTGTTAGAAGTCTAGGGTTAAAAATATCTGTAAATGTCATGCATCGTTCACCTAATTTTAATTACCAGGATGATTTCGGGTGTTTGGATTTTCAGGAAACAGTATGCACTCCAAAATCAAAGTTAAGGTTAGGGTTCAGACTCTCGAAGCAGCTCACATACACATAACTCAAATGAACTGAGTTTCCTATTGGCCCCTGCCCTTAACCACCCTGGGAAAATCACGCAGAATGTTCAAATAGTCGCTAGTTTATTTGAATGTATCAAAGGCGCGTGCCAGTTGCAACTTCGGTTGTCCCCCACAAAATGTACTCTGAGCCCCCCCCCCCCAGTTTTGAATTTCTAGCTACGCCACTGACTTGAGTGAAGTCATCGTCTTGAGTCTCGGTGTTATTTCAACGGGGGAAAATGCCCCAGAATTTTTCAAGTGAGGTAGTGTTGGAAGGCTCTGACTCGAGTGGCGACTTGATTACAAGTCTGCAGGTAATACACCTTAGCTTATGTCTGTTATGATATCATCTGTTTTAGATTTAAAGCCATTAAATCCTTCATCATTTGTTCTGTTCCAACGGCCAGGGCCAGAGGTGGTAACCTAGAACAACTACCCCTGTGGTGGAAATGAGCACCCCCCCCAGCAGTCGAACATGACTGAACAGAAACAACCCATACATTAGACCTTTAAATCAGGCCTAGGTGTATGATGTGTGACTCCGTTCTAGAATGACTGAAAAGAAAGCATACTCGGTTTGCGGTGTCGTAAGTTATCTGGCATCTCTTCCAGTATATATGTCAATCTATAAATACGTCGTACACAGGTTTAACACCGTACAATCAAGGTTATTGTCCATTACTCGCAACAAATAAGATATGAAGATACTGACACGGTAACAAGAAATGTAAATACACCAATATCATCATTTTTAATTAAACGTTAGCATCAGGATGCCGTATTGAAAGAATATTGTTCTCAGTGCAGTAATAAAGTATTTGACTCTCAGTGTTAAGTGACACACAAACGACAAATATACAATTAAAGCAATGTACGATGTGCTTGTATTAGTACTCTGACTTCCTGTCAGTGTTAACTTAGTCATGAAATAATTCTGATTGACTAGCCCCGTTTCTAATTTAAAAGCTTGAAACAGTCGAGAGCACTACACGTTACCTATTTTTGTTTGTTTGTTTGTTGGTTTGTTTGTTTGTTCTGACTGATCCTCCCTTTCAGGAACTCGGCAACCCTCGAATCGCGGAGTATTACACCAAGCTGGCAATGCCAGTTTCGTGGGACAAACTCACAATTTAACGTCCATTATATATGATTAAGGGACAGCAGAAGAGAAACTACAATTAGCCCAGAAACTAAACGACAGTTTTAATGTTCGAGCTGGGATACGAATCACAACCTTATGAATGGAAGTCGTAGATCATAACCATTGTACCACTTGCTCGGTATTTAAACAGTTTCATAGGAACAAACCCACACTTTTAAAAGATTGAATAGCATACGATGTTTGTAAAGCGCCACAGATGGCCTTACCATATTCAGGATATTTTTGTTAATAAGTCCCTGTGTCATTATGATAAAAAGAAGCCTGAACAATTGGATCATCAGCCGGTAGTTTTACAAACTGTGGATAATACAGAACTTTGCACTTAGAGACGGATGTGTTTGTAAGCTCTCGTAATCATTCAAATGAAGAAAATTCTTACACAACTGTTTGACATCCCGAGAGACATGAGATCCAGCCACGTCAGTGAAGACACTTTATTCAATACTGGAAAGACAAACAAACTTGTTACTGTCCTATAATTGACAATGCATAAGTGACATAGTAATCTGAAGATAAAATTAATCCAGTTGTTCTCGATGAACATCCCACATACTTCTTAAACCAATGGGCAAAGGATCGAGGACGAATACCCGGTGGCCAACTTCCCCACAAATTTAGGCTTACCAAGATGGCCGCCGAACTTCTGTCATTTGCGTATAATTTGACGATGAACCTGTAACATTTCAGACAAAATACAAACCTGAATGGAAGAGCAATATCAAAGTCCTTCATTCTGTTAATTGAGTATTTTACTTCGCTTTTGCAATTTATTTAAAAATGTGTCAAAGATTCTCGCAAAGTCTGCCGATGCAGAACCACTTGAGTAAGTCCAAACATTACACACAAAACATGGGAGGGAGCCATACTGGTACGTACGGTGGCGATACTCTACGCATAGACCTTAGTGCAAGTGCAGTTTAGACTGTTCTCTTTCCATTAATTAGGCTATAAGAAGTCCGTGGAACAACCTTGTCATTAAGTAACGAGAGAATAGCTTGTGGTGCGAATGCGAGTACTAATACTTTGTCACATTTCGTCCTCATTCTGGTGAGAATGGATTTGTACTCAACTGGTATTAGCAGATTTTTAAAATGATATGTACAATTTTGTTGTCGTACTCATGAACAATGACTTGCAACCGTGATACTCATGGTCAATACCTTTACTTGTAGTCCTACTAATGACATTGTAAAATGGAACCTACTGCCATTGTGCTTGGTGCTCAGCATAAGCAATGGAGGAAGGAAAATAAGCCAGTGAGCCACAACTGGAAAAAAGGCCGTGGCTTGCCCGACTTAAACCAGTTGGTTACAAACTGATAGGCCAAGAGCCTGTGACAGAAGATTTCACCCCATACCTTATAGAAGGTTTGACCCCTTGAAGTTACTGAGGCCATCTAAGTCATTCAAAAAAATGTGTAAGATTGACCCCAGCAGCTGGGTCTAGAACCCTGACTCCCTTGAAAATTCCCCATGGTCGGTTGAATTCCCCTCATCTCTTGCATATACCAAACTTAGTCAAAAAGAAGTAGTATGACCCGTCATTACAAAAAGGCAAATCTAAAACATTTCCGGTCGGGAAGATGTTGTTAGACTCCCAAAAAGTGCCCCCTCCCCAGATGATTGAATACACCCGTATCTCTTACATGGACCAGACTTGGTAAAAAGAAAGTAGTATGACAGGACATTACAAAAATAAGCAAATCCTTGAAGTTACTGAAGCCATCTAAGTCCTTCACAAAAAATGTGTAAGATTGATCCCAGCGGCTGAGTCAATACCCCAGACCCCTTTGAAAATCTCCCATGGACGGTTAAATTCACCCCATCTCTTACATGGACCAAATTTAGTCAAAAAGGAAGTAGTATGACACGTCATTACAAAAAAGGCAAATCTAACAACACTTCCGGTCGGGAAGGTGTTGTTAGACCCCCCACAAAGTGCACTCTCCCCAGACGGTTCAATTCACCCCATCTAATACATGGACCAAGCTTGGTCAAAAGAAAGTAATATGACAGGACATTACAAGCTGTTAGGAAGGAGACACAACAACAAAATCTGTCAGACAATAAGTACTTGAAAGTAATTCAATCCCATTCAGGTATCAGACTTTGACAGGTCTCTTTGTTCCTATTGTACAGCCTTGTTGACTTCCTCCTTCCTCATAATGATCAACCCCTTTCAAATCCAAGTAATCCTGAAACAATTACAGGCCTTTGGATGGCCGTGACAGTGAATAAAGTGTATTTAAAAATGAAATAATTTCGCTAAGAGTAAACTTGTTCTTACACATGACATAAAAGGACAACTTTCATTAAGTCTGATTTTTTTATTGTAGCAGAAGAGGTGGATGACTCTAAGATGAAGACGAAGAAAGTGACAGCGACAGCGAAAGCACTGATGGCAGAGACGATGAGGAATAGCAAATCATAAAGACATTACACAAACACAATTATGTTTTGGATTAGTGGGTCCTCAGTTGACTCTTCAGAGTGAAATTTTCACGCTCTTACATGAAGAGAGTTAATATTAAACGAGCTCTCCTAGCTTTAACGCATGCTTTTCATGACTGGGAGGGCTCTTACAGGATTTCTTACTCTTTCCTCTCTTTGTTTGCAGGCAGTTTTACTTACAAGTATTTTTTAATCATGTGGCTAATTCAAGTCCATGTAGCTTATGCAGTCTTACTGGAAGGGGGTTCTGACCAAGCCTTCCCATATTAAAATGTTACCACATGTTCCTTTTCCTAACGTACTGCAATACTATATTTTGACAAGGTTTAGTCCATGTATTAAATTGGAAAATGAGCCAGACATGGAATGGGGTTACTGTAGGGTCTTACAAAATCTTCCAAATTTTTATTTCAGAAATGTTTTTAGATTTGCCTTTTTTGTAATGACGTGTCATATTACTTTCTTTTGATAGCGTTTGGTCCATGTATGAAATGGAATAAATTTAACCTGGTGGGGGCACTTTGTGGCGGGTCTGACAACACCTTTTCAACCAGAAATGTTGTTAGATTTGCCATTTTTGTAATGTCCTATAATATTACTTTCTGCTGACAAAGTTTGGTCCATGTATATATGGGGTAAATTTAACCGTCGGGGACACTTTGTGGGGTCTGACAACACCTTCCCAACTGGAAATGTTGTTAGATTTGCCTTTTTCTGTAATGACGTGTCATACTACTTTCTTTTGATAGCGTTTGGTCCATGTATGGGATGGGGTAAATTTAACCCGGCGGGGGCACTTTGTGGGGGTCTGACAACACCTTTTCAACCAGAAATGTTGCTAGATTTGCCTTTTTTGTTATTTTCTGTCATAGTACTTTCTGCTGACAAAGTTTGGTCCATGTAAGAGATGGGGTAAAATTAACCGTTGGGGGGTCACTGTGTGGGGATCTGACAACACCTTCCCGACCGGAAATTTTGTAAGATTTGCCTTTTTTATAATGACGTGTCATACTACTTCCTTTTGATTAAGTTTGGTCCATGTAAGAGATGGGGTAAATTTAACCTATCTACTGTACAAGTCTGAAAAAAATGTCTAAACTCCAAAGTGAAGGTAGACAGTAAATCTGTATTCAACATTTAACTGAATATAATACGAATCCTATCCCATTTCAGGGAATCAACCGATCAACTTTCACTCTCATTCCAATGTTTTGATGTCTGGGCATTCACTTAAATAAAATGTCGGGTAGTTTCTTCTGAGGATCATGTGGGGTCAAGTCGCTTGCAAAGTTTGTATGATCATTTGATATCAAGAGATAACATATGCCAAAATCCCACTCTAAATGTTTGAAAGGGAAAAAGCAAAGTCCGCTAGCTAACTGGTTCGCTCGAAATCGCTTCAAACGACTCGCAATCAAGTTTGTAAGCTGGAAAAATTAATTAGAAGGCAAACTTGACACATGGGAAGAAAGCAGGACACTCCCCCCCCCCCCAAAAAAAAACAGGTTACTCGTTAGACGTCATATACCCATGTACTTGTGAAATGCATTGGTGCACGCCAACTTTACCTACCCTGCCTGCCAAGAATGTTGCGTTACGATAGTTCTTATACATTTATAGCCATTTTGTATGACTAGAAAACCGGGCAGTTGGCATTCTCTTTGTATCACTGTTGTCTCTTTGTAGACTGTTAATGGAAAACAACCATAGGTGGCGATACCGATATGCCCCCCCCCTCACATGTGAGAAATCGCCAATTGCGACTTTGAAATTTTCACATAGTAAATTATTTGAAAACGTGGTCAAGTCCCTCCCCCCCCATATCGAGAACAGATCGCCGCCCATGGAAACAACCCCAAATCTCAGTGTTAGTTTTGGTCGAGAGACATCGAAGGAAGGGTAAACAATTTACTTTAAAGTGTTTATTTTCAGAGGAGTTTCAAACCTTTTTTGTACTAAGTCTGGGGACTCTGTATCAGGGAGCTGTTCAGATAACAGGTTCTTGCTATATTATTTCAATTCCTCCCAGGGACCTGCATGAGGACCTAGTCTTCATTAAGGAGCTAAATACAATGCATTATTAGCATATTCTGAGCAGGAAGCTGCAATATAAAGCTCTCGACTCTGGACGAGCTTCTAGCCATATACCGAACTAATCAATAAAGCGAGTGAAGATTTACCATAGCACAAGCTTGTACTAAGACAACAACAACATATTGTGTTGTCCTATAAAGGGAGTAGAGAAGTCTGATCTCTCTATCAGAATGGTATTTTCATGGTTCAATAATAGCTGTAATGAAACGTTTGAATCTTCATTCAGATAACAGTAAACCTTTTTGCTCGTAATTTGAGATATAACTCAATTAACTAACATTTTTTGTATAAAGTTCAGTGACCCATATAGTCTACTGTTGATGTCTCTCCCTTTCGAATTTCACAGGCAAAAATGTTGTAATGGTTATGTAGATGAAAATACAGTAATGGACAGGCTAGTAGTGTGAGTACATTGTCATGAGTAACACTAGAACCATCGGGGTGTCTCTTGTTGCGAGTATATGTACGCATCTTTCTCATGAGTACAACTACAAAATTTTGCATTAGCCCTAATGTATAACCTTCCAAAATCTGTGAATACGAGTACGCGTACAAATATATTCTTACGAGTACGAGTACAGGCAATTGTACAAAACCGTGAGTACGAGTACCTACTCTGATTAATGACAGAAATAACATAACACACGACAATAAAAAGACGTCCTGTTCACATTGATACAAATGTACTCAGCACTGACAAGAGCCGGAATCTTTTCAAATATTTTACTAGAATTGGCCAAAAAATGAATGGTATTTGTTCATTTTTTACTAAATCTAGCCAAATGTGAACCACACTCTTGTAACTTAATATTTTACAGGGTTTTGGCTCGGGCCTCTACTGACTGCGTACAGTTTTTGTGAACGATATATGTATTTGCACACCAGTATTACCCCACAAGGTTACAATTTGTTTGGTTGTCGTGAAAAACACAATGAAACAGTAATTTTTCTTTGACAGAAAACTATCCGAAAAAGACTACGATTAAATGTTGAAAACATCTTTCACGGTGAAATGTGTGAGAGTATATTGAAAAAACTATATTAATGTAGTCCTTATAACCAGAGATTAAAAAGCGACACGGTAAATCAATTTCATGCACTTTCGGGGTGAATGTATTCATTCGAGCTACCTTAATGTCCATTCGGTTGAGCACTGCTATTCATTATTGTGAGTGAACGTGTATCACCCAAATTGGAACCAGTTGTTACATTTTATATAAGGAAGTTTTATCCGGAGATGACCTGATCAGGTCAGATTTTCCTGAACAACTTAACAAGATACGAGGATCCCTGATCGCGAGTGGATATGCCTACCTGCCATATAGTAATGCTTTATCTGGTATTTGACAAGGCGTGGTAAATTCTATGACATTGTATGGTTGGATAGTTTTGGCTGTACGGATCGCGATTCCAAGTCAAAACTCTGTAATTCCTGCTGATATTTTGTAGCTACGACAGCAAGCACGGCCATAACGCTGACTTTTAAAAACATATCCTACATCGGCGTAAATTACTCTTTTCATAAAGGCTATATTTTTGGCGCGGAAACACCCCTCCCTTGACCACGTAGAAAAAAACTATAATTCAAACGCATTTTTAGCAGTTTACAATTTTGACTAGCAACACAACATATGATATAATATGTCAATTAGTAAATCAGCACGACAATAACGCATGATTTCGAACTGAAATTTGCAAAGTAATGTCCTGCTCAATTATTGTTTAAGTTGCTTCTTATAAATACTCCACTTTAAGTTGCGTATCACTTGTGAGTGTTGTCATATCCAAAAAACGCCAGGTAATTTCGTGTAAATATATTTTTCCCATAAGGGCATTACATACCCAATCTACTTTACATTTCAGACCATGCATGAGACTACTTGTAATTTATCCTTAAGTGTACTGTTTATCTTCTCTTAGTAAATTACACTTCGTTGGGCTAAGTGCATGAAAGCGCCTCGTAGGTTTTCAATTTCCCGTGGATCTCATTATGCAATATAGGGGAAACAACTTAATGCAAAATGAAGGAACAGCTTACCAAACGAAATCTTCGATCAATTGTTTTTCTCCTTAGATCTATGAATACCCCACCCGACGAACGAGTTTAATCGAAGATGCCCGAAGGGATTCGGTTCGCAACTCAATCGATCTGATCGGAACAAGTCCAGTACTCAGTCCTACGGGGGAGAATGATGACGTATTCGAAGATGGTATATCGCCCCTCTTCGGCGCCGCTCGCAAGTTACATATTACTTTCTCATCGAGGGAGGGTAAAGGGTTTGAAACCCTGAGGCAGGCGTTAAAAGTTTTCGAGGTATCGCCATTCATATGTATTATACTGTAAACAATACATCTTGTAAAATATACGTTATGCATGAAGCAGTTTCAAGAGAAAGTTTGTCTGTTTGTACGTATTCTGTAATCCATGTTATGTAAAGCGCATGTGTACATTGCTTAAATTTTATCACTTAGTTTGTGCTTTTAGCAGATTAAAAATTGGAATTTGTAAGACAGGGTTGTAATTACCAGAAATGATGTGACACGACTATGGTCATTATCCAATCAGAAACAGTTTAGATAACCACATGATTATAGTTATCATATGTTTCAATTACGAATAATTAAACTCGTGCAAAGATTAAAAAATTATTAGTAAAAACGTCTTTGTATGCAGGGAAAAGGATAAAGAAGAAATACATTTTAAGGGGAAGAAACCTTTTCTTTCTAATTTTCTCAATTTGAGAATAGGAAATATAAAACAATACCACAAGAAAGATAAAAGATAGATTTATAGTATTTAAAAGAGTTAAAAAAATATGAACACCAGTGAGAACGAATGAACAGTTGATACTCATTACTAGTTTTACTTCATATGACTATCTTTGGGACCAATAGTCCAAAAATAACGAAATATAGAAAAGCACATAAATAATCCTCAAAATTAAACTTGAAGTATCCCCCCCCCCCAAAAAAAAAGAAAAAAAAAAGGAAAAAGGCAAAGCGAGTTGACTACTTCATTAATTTTGTTTTTCATTGCCAAAATGTTATTTCGTTTTCCTATGTTTATTTGTGGATTTAGGTATTAGAAGATGATAAACAGATGTCAAACTATCGATATCTGTTACAATGTATCAAAAGATCACATTGTAATAAATAAGCTTTTTAAATAATAAATTTGCTGCAAGAAGTTGTAAAATAATTTTAGGAAATATCTTTGTTAAACAAAAATCTCTACGCATACTTTTTAAACAATTTTTAGGTGCTGAATATTCCTGTTACCCATACCGAGTCTCGTCAATCCAAATCAAATCAAGGATACGACTTCTTCGTCCAGTGTGAAAGCAAAACAGGTTCTACGAAAAATCTTATGTCAAACTTAGCCAAAGTCGCAGACGCAGTCAGGCTTCACAAGGAAGAAATAATTCCAAGAGGTACAGTAAAATTGTATTGCACTGTTATTCACTTACCTGGGCTGCATTTTACTGTTCATTGTTTTTACGAACTATACCTTGCATGCAAATGTTAAGTTTACAAAGTCTTCCTTCATGAGAAAAATTTAAACGTTTCAATACATACTCTTTCATCCATCGATTGCATCGACACTGGAAACATGCGTTCACTCAGGCATCACCTCCCTGGTTGAAACAAGAAGGTCCTTACACTACTCTCCAAAAACGTCAGGTTCAGATTTGAACCGATTTCGTTCAAATGGGCACTGAACCGAAATCTGGTGAGGTATTTGACTTGATTTGGTTCATTTTGAACAGAAATGGTTAGTTTTGAACCAAAACTAGCCAATTTTGATCTTTTACGGTTAAGTGTTCAATTGATCAGTGTCCGGTTCAGTCTGAACCGGACGTTTTTAGAGTGTACACTCTAGAAATATTATTCGCATAGACAAGGTTACTAGAGAAGATTTGAATGTCCTGAGTAAGATTTTTATATCCCCAAAATCCAGAAATGATATATTAGGGCTTTTTTTTTTGGGGGGGTATGGTCCACCGTACTCTACCGTAGAAACATCTGAGTTTTGTTGCTCAGTCATATTTTGAGGGCTTCTCACTCATGAGTGAGCCTTTCCCTTTCTCAAATCCTATAGGTTACATCATGGAACTATTTCGGATAGACAATTGAATTTCTTGCAATGTCTAACGCTTGTCTCTAGGTTCACACCTGAATTAAGCGCTATATCAAGGTCCGGTTTTTTCTAGATAAACTCAAAAATTTTCTGAAATTTTGTAAAATTTGATTAAATTTACATTTTAATTCTTCACATTCAGTTCGTACCGCAATCCACAAGGGGCTTATCAATTCCTTTTATTTCTCCAAATCCGTAGTACAAGTGGTGGATCCAGGAGGGTAAGGGGCTTAACCCCCCTTTTTTGAATTTTTCTAGATTTTTAAATAGCCTATTTTTGCATTTTTATCATTATTTGCTATAATAGGTTATCCCCTTTGGACTCCTAATGAAACGTGGAGAATTATCACCCATTGTCTTAGGTTCATGGTTGGTAAAACCTTCGAAATACTCCAAAGAAAGAGTTTTGACTGGGTTCTTTTTTATAACACAGCCTGTCAGGAATTCTTAGTTTAGCTTCAGTGAGACCTCAGCCTCAAGTTATTGTGTACTCTTTCGTACGCAGTGCCCTCCTATTTCGCAGGATTAATACAGAGCCCTTGTATAGGCCTACTCTGCTATTGAGTTGAAGATTGTAATTTAGGTGTTTTAAAAGGATTTTCGAGTGACAAATTTCAGTAAGTTCAAAAAATGCAGAAAATTTTTCTCTTTTACTAGGTGAAAACCGCATCTCAATAGCTTGCAGCGTTTGGAAGATACAAATTTTCAAAGAAGAGCAATTTTTTCTCAAGACGAAGTGCATTATGGGAACTCTGTAAAGTCATCGCGGTACATTAATTTGACATAGAATTAATTTCTTTATGGTATTAATGCCGATGTAAGGAATATTTAGCGACTTTGTTTGTTATGCCCTATATATGCTGTAGATTTGTGCTAAATCTACATGAAACATATCCAAACATTCCAAAAGTATCAAGTTTCAAGAACAAACAGGGCATTCAATTATAAAGAAAAACAAAGGGAATCTGAGGCAATGTGCCCACTTTACATAACAACCTGTAACCTTGATGAGAACTGGAGGTATTTTTTGACAAAAATAAGTACTCTTTAATATGAGATATCTCGAGTTAAGAAATGAGTGCTGCGGGGTTTGGAGGGCACGAATTGGAAAATTTTTCTCTTTCACATGAGACCCTTGTGAAATGCCACTGGAAAATTCCTTTAACCCGACAACGTGTAGGCTATTATCAGAATTGTCTGATGCAAATTTCTGCTATTGAAATTCAAAACAGTGTTGTGAAGGCAAATGCGGACCTCGGATCAATTCGTCATGGTTTACACCCCATCTCATGACGATATTAAAGTTATAGTACAATGGAGCTATTCTGTTCACGAAATCTTTCCGAAAACACTGTAGGGGCCTGGCATCAATATGAGATCTTTCAATCAAAACTGTAGCGTAATGCGGAAGGTTTAAACAAAGTATATATTTCCTGTTCTACATTTTTCAAAAAAAAAAAAAAAAATACCTAGTGCTTCCCGCTCAGCTAGTATCGTTATAGATGGTGATTGTAATACACCTACAACGAGAAAGCATTCTGAAACGCGCTTGTTTAGTCCTTTACCCCTTTTGCTTTACCTATCAGGGAGGTCTAATATCACCCTCCTGCACCTGCACTCTCCCTTTCTCCCATTTCCCATTGCTGGAAGCTGTTTGTCTGGATTTTCTTTCCAAATTGGTAAAAATACG
>WURT03026279.1:0-15527 GCA_009936505.3 Holothuria glaberrima | reverse complement strand
AGCGTGTTTTGGGTTTGTTGCAAGTGAAGTGTTTTGAGAATGTTTTACAAATGTTGCTCGTGTATACAGGCCTTTAATCATATGCTACCTGACTACAACGACCATGAACATAGCAGAATTATGTTTACGAAAACCTTTCACCCCTAACAAAGAACCATAATTTGAGGTTGGTGTTGGGTAGGTATTATTTCACCATATCATAAAGAATAGTTCCATGAATAGGTAGCCATGGGCATAAAGTTGATAAAACTCTACAAGCAATAATGAAATTTGTTTTTATAGTATAAATAGTTGAATTCTCAAGAAATAAAAAAAATTAAAACTGCTTAAAAAGTGTTAATGTTAAGGTAAATAATAATCCGCCTTTACTTGTGTACAAATAAAAACCATAGCAGTTCATATGATCTGTAAAGAACTAAGATGGCTCTCTTAAGCAGGCCGGGAGAAAACCGGCAATACTTTTCGAGAATGGTGGAAAACTTACGTCTTTTAAAGCAACACAGTATATAAATTTGCTAACCTAACAGAGCCAGGGTTTACCAAGAACGGAGACCATTCAAAACTTGCGTTTTCCTCAAAACGACGTGATGAACCACCGTTCAGACTGTAGATTATCGGTAGCTACATATATGCATTGAACATTAGGCTGATAAACTCTGCAAGGATATTTCAAAAGCCATTCGCCATTGAAAATGTACACACAGGGTGCATGGGATTGCAGGTAAAATAACCAAAATGGCGGCGCCCAGAACCATTTTTTCGATAGGGAGAAAACGAGATTCTCCCAAAGGATGATCTCCAGAACTGCCTTAGCAAAGCATTAGAATTTTCTGAAAGTTTTTTGAAGCAATTTGTTTAATGTACTTCTCTACTTTTGAAAAGATAAGAACAATTATATTTCATTAAAGGTGCCATAGAGTCACCCCAAACATATTAGCATTAGGATCCTACCTCTAAGCACAAATGGGATTCGCAATCGGATTGACATTAATTCAACAGTAGCTTTTCTCTGGTTGGCCATTGCTGTCTTGTGCAGTTAATTTTGTTCCCAAGAGCACACATATAGTGTCCTGTAACGTCCGAGTCCGGACTCGGACTCGAGTCCATTTTTCTTCGGACTCGGAAGTGGCCTAGAATATGAGGACCTGGAATAGGAGTTTGCCCAGCATGGGCTGAAGCTGGACTCGGACTTGAAACCGGTTCCAACCGAGTCCATGCACAGAAATAAAATCATAATAATGGTACTTAAGACAATATTGTTACTGGTGTACAGTTTACAAAACGAATGTCAATTACAGTCAACTAAATTACAGGGTGATCCAGGGTATGAAACTGACTCCTAAAAATGTCACTTTTAACTTGGTATTATTGCAAAATAGTGCATCAACCATTTGGACGAAATCATATAGAGTGACAAATGGCCAGGCTCCAAATTGGCTCGGAATTGGGGACCTGTAATTGGAATTGGAATTGGTCGGAATGGAAGGTAGTGGACTAGGAACTGGCCCGGAATGGTGGCCAATGGAATTTGCCCTGAATCGAGTTCGGTGGACTTGGATACAGCCCTGCACATATTTAAATTTGCAGCCTTGAACAATTTAATCTCAATGCAAGCCACCGTAGCTTTGTCTAGGAGCTGTACTAGACAGGTGTTTTTTTTATATTTTTTATATTTTTTTTTTTTGTTTTTTGTTTTTTTTTTGTAATTTTTTGTTTAAAATGGAGGAAGGGCTAGAAGTAAACTAAGTAGGGAGAATATTTACCCTCTGAGGCGAGACTGAAGAACTTTTAATAAGTATCTGTCAACTATTAGACATTTACATTACTAGATGGGCCATATTTTCAGCCTTGTCAATCGTACACTGAAAAGACATTCTCCTAATCATATGCCAAATGTCCTATCCTTTGGAAGATAATTGCAGACAAAATTGACACATTACTTCATTTTCGAAAAAAAGACCTATACATTCGAGTAAAAAATGCATGGTGACGATTTGTTACGATTTAGTTGTGAGTTATTCACAGTCGGTGAAAAATGCAACTGTAGCTTTGGCTATCTTAAAATGAACAACAGTGTCCGGAACGGATCATCCGGTGTCATTTAGCAATGGAGTAGGGAAAACAAGCCAGTGAGCCACAACTGGAGAAAAGGCTGTGGCCGGCCCGACTTAAACCAATTGGTTACAAACTTAGCCGTAAAACCTCATCTAACTAACTAACCGTTGTCATTATCATAGGCGTGGGACGCAGGGGGGGGGGGCTGGCGGCTGCAGCCCCCTGACCAATTTTCTTCTGAAAATTCGGCAGTATGCTGAGAATTTTTCGGGCACTTTTTTCGGGCATTTACTGAAAGAAAAATAAATTGTTATTTGATGTAGCTATAGGAAATCAATAGTTTAAGAAAGATCTTCCTTGGTAATTAAAATAAAGTTCTGATTTGAATATATACCAGCAAGTATGTATATATATATATATATATATGGCATCCAATCCTCTCATGATATCATACAAAATTTCAAGTCTAGAATCATTCTTACTCTAACCTTATCCCATGTCTTCTCTTTAACCCTAACCTTGTGACATGATATCATGCATGATATGCATGTCTCGAGACGAGAATGTGGCACATTACAAAACAAAGAGTGAGGATTTGGTGCACTTGCATTCACCAGTGTTTTCAAGTTCAACTTAAAAAAATACGTAAATATTTTAACACAAATTTTACTTCAAAGGTAGCATATGTGGCACCAGATTGCATCTAAGGACACCTAATTTTTCAAAAATTTTTCAAAGGGGAGGGGATCCCCTCCCCTTAAACCCCTCCCCAATACCAGCAATCAAACAACATACTGAATGCCCCCCCGTAAGGTCAATTCTGGCTGCGCCACTGATTACTATTATTATTATTATCGAAGACTGCCCCAAAATTATAACCAAAATAGGAGGATAATAACACGACAAATGATTGAATGTAATGGGCATGCAATCATTGAGATGTAATAACCGATGCATGTACGTATAACATTTACATTAACATGTTGAACGCGCGCGTGAGCGCGCGAAAAAATTTTGGTGACATTTTTCGGGCAAGCCCTTACAGCCCCTGCAAATCAAATTGGGCTTCTGTGCCCATGGTCATTAAGCATCTTAAGTAAAACAGGATTTTCTGTATTTTTGAAGTAGGCCTAATGGCTCCACGTCAGTTTTAGTAAGTTGATGAATAGTAAAAATATTACTTAAGTAATGTTTCAAACCTCACGTGCAATAACTGGTGGGTAGCAATTTCTCTCAGAACCTTACCCCCAAAAATATGCGTTTGATTAACCATTCAGCATATTTGGTCAAGCGTTTCCTTAAACCCACTACCAGCTGGTAGGGAATGGAGCTGTTTCCATCTGTTCATACTTCAGTGTCATGAGCCTCAACTTTTTACCAAGCTTTTAACCTTATGCCAAGGGCTACAACCTTTTACTTATTGACAGACTTCATCTCTACTAAAGGGGATATGAATTCTTCCAAAACAGACCCTCTGACCAAACAGGAATACCCCCCTCCCCACCCTGAGTTCCAAATACAGTTGATAACTGCACTTTGATTGACATTTCACTCTGGTTGGTCAACAATTGTACAGCCAGCTGTGTTCCCAATTTAACTCCCACATATACACACGCACACACTGTGTTTGACAATATTGCCTCAAGTAATTTAAACTCAGTGCAGGTTATTGTGGCTCTGGCTATGAGGTGTATAATAAGACAGGAGGTTGGTTTGAAATGGACAAGGAGCTAGAAGTTAACTGGAGAATTGTTACTGTCTGGGGTGAGGTTACAGTACCTGTAAGACTACTGACTTGATGTATTGATCATAACTAACGATGTAGGTCTATCATTTGCGCCGGTACCCCGTATACCCATATGTTCTGGTACAAGTGTTCCCGCCTCTGTGTTCCTGTAACTCATAAATACAACACCGATTCATCATAAGGACACGCAGCCCCAGCTTCAGTGGCGTAGCCAGAGGGAGGACAGGGGCAGAGTGTCCCCCACAGAAATTTGGGGGACGCGATGGGCGATGTCGAAAAAATGAAAGAGAGCAAAAAAAAAAAAAAAAAAAAAAAAAAACGGTGAGCAAAAAGAAAAAAAAAACGGCGAGAGGAGGGAGAGATGCAGGGGTGACGACGGAGGGGGAGGGGGGGAAGGATAGCTATAGACCCCATCGGAAAGGCTGTCCCCTGCCGGGGAGTTTGAACAGTTTTTTTTCTGGGAGTCATAGTCGATTCGATAAAGTATGCAGTCCCCGACGGCAACTAGTCTCTCCGACGGTTTACCTGTTTTTTTCTCTCAAGAGGACAATTTCTCTAAAAAGAACCCAAAAATTTCGGCGTGCTACGCGCGCTAAAGAGTCCCTCCAGTTTCTTCAATACCTGCATTCCACATAACAGATAGCATAAGTCCTGTCAACTTCTCCAAGTAACAGATAGGCAGAGTACATAGGTTATGTAGAAGGTCATTAATTTCTCATATCATAAAGCTTGGTTGCTGTTCTCTTGTGTGTGTCATGCGGTAGGTTAGTTGGTGTGCGACCCACGGAGTAAAGTTTGGCTATTCCATCGGGTAGTCCAGGTGGTTTCGACACAATGTATGTTATCCCCAATACGGTCTACAACCGCTACAGTTTCTTTTTCTTTTTTTTTTTTTTTTTGCTCTAAATGATTACATTTGTTTTTTGTGTAAGGCTACCAAAATTTTTTGCCCGCTTGGCGCGCTTTGAAATTTCACGATTAAGAATCAAAAGAAGTTTTCATTGCGCAACTCAGCTTTTGAAGTATTAAGTGATATTGTGCAAAATACGCCCTGCAATGGCATGAGATGGTTAGACTCATTCATATTACCTTCTAACCATCCCCTCAAAATAGGTGCTGTCGGAAATTGGGGTTGCTGGGATGGCCCGGCCTGCTGTCGGGAAAATTCTGTCGCCACCCATGGTCGGTTTACTAATTTTGGCTTTCAAAAGGGTCATTTCTGCGATAAAACCCCAAATTTTCGGTACCCTTTGCCCACTCTTCCTCAGTTCCGTTACTTATAACTAATAAATTGCAAACCCTTTCCACCTTTACAAGTAGAATTCATGGATTTATGTAAATGTCGGGAATTTCATCTCATTTCGCTAAACTTAGTTTATGTTCTCTTGTGTCTGTCGTGCGATACGGCTAGTGACTCGTGGGGGAAGTACAATGTAAGTTGTGCCTGATAGGGACCAACTGCCCGAACAATTGACCTATATACAGTAATCCTTAAATAAGTACAGATTCTGTTTAGTGTAGGCTCACCCCAAAAAAGTTTCGTGCGCTTTTCTACAGTTTAGATTCCGGGAAAAACATTTAATCAGCGCGAAACTATTTTCCTCTAACATACACATATTTTATGCCATATATATACCTCGAAACGGCATGGTATGGAGTCTCTCCCCCCCCCCCGTCGGGTAAATCCTGGCACCACCCCTGGAGGGATGAGAAAGTTTACCTTCCTACTGACATGTTTATGTGTTAAGAAGCAACATGAACTTGAAAATGGAAGCTGGATTTTTTTAGGGCGGCAACTGTTTTTGAGTGGAGGCCATTTTCACTCAGACTTCGGATCGCCCCTTTAAAACCCCTCGTGGAGAACACTGGTATCTAGTATAAAAAGTAACAGAATAGCTCCATTTTGCATCTAAAGCCTTCGAGACAGCAAAAAATTTTCAAAAGGGGAGGGGGACACCCCTTCCCTTATACCCCTCCTCCAGGACGGTGGTCAAGGATGGGGAAGATGAATCCATTTTTCCCCCTCACACGAAAAACCTGGCTACGCCCCTTCCCAGCTTCGCATATTTGCAGGGACCGTTTCATGGATCCATCGTTTAGCGTTTGTGATTAAAATCATTGCCATGATTCTTGAGAATTCAAACTTCATTTAGGTGGAGATTCCCCCAGGTTCGAACTTCCCCTGTTCCCGTGGCAATGCCCCATTACTCAGGCCCTTGATTTGTTCATCTCCTTCAGTTTTCATGTATTTCTTCCAACAGGCCTAATTCTCTTACACGGTACGAAGAAGGCCATCGTAGACCACTATCTTCTACATTAACGGAAGATAGTTGCCAGCAAGGTCCCACTCATAATGGAAACCAGCAAAGAGGAGATCGGTCTTCATACCAACAAGGTGATTCCAAACCTCATCAGCTTATAGGATGGGTCCCTGGACAGCCATCCTCCTCAGCATCAGGCATTCAATCTCAGGTTGGTAACTGTTTCAAATACAGGCCCTTACTCAAGGGGAAATGGGGTTTGCTGGAACCCCACAAAATATAAATCCTAGAGTTCTCAACAATATTGTGGTAATTGTATTGCTAGCATCTCTGCACAACAAACTTGTACCATGGTCCACATTTTGAGTTTCTGAACCCCCCCCCCCCCATCCTACACCATAAATATTCTTGGGTACCAGCCTTGACATCAAACTGTACAATTCAATATGATGATTTTATGCTACATAAATTCAAACGGCTAAATAACAAGGAAAGTGTTACTTTTTGCACACGTCACTTTCTTTTGCTGTCGAATATGGTCATTCTTGCTATTGGATTGACTCGAATCGAGTGAGTATTGGAGCTTCTTCCTGATATCAGTGGAGTACATCTGAATGTTTCTTCAGAAGTATGACTCTCGATTAATAGACTCTTCATCTAATGGATGAAAAGAGAGTTTACTTTCGACAGTACTGGATCCCTTTACAGTGTAACCTAGTCTCTAGGCTGACACATTGTGAACTTGTTTTCCTGATGCTTTTGTGCAAGGGTGACAATGGGGGAGGGGACATAGCATAGGTGTTTGAGGCAGGGCAAGGGAGCACTGTGCTTCCTTCCCCTTCAACTTTTTGGACAACACAGAAATCCAAGAAGGATATGCGTAATTATTAGGGCAAGATTCTTCATTGAAGGCTGAGAGATTCTGTTATAACATTGTGCCCCCGAAATCCAAATGATTCCACACCCTCATGCGAGAGAGAGAGGGGGCGGGAAATTATTCGTTATTGTCTCAATGTCTTTTCAACAAACTCTTTGGCTAAAAGCCGAAGGGCAACATCCCGAACTGAAACCCGAAAGAGGTCTGCTCTCCTCCCCCTCAAAGGAGCTACGTTGGCGGAAGTCACACCAAGACATAACATGAACAACCTCTTGACCGTATACGTTTTCGACTTGTGCTTACACGTTTAGGCTACTTCCTTAAACACATACTTATCCCTCCAACCGCATATTAATGGCGGGTAATACTTTTGTTACACTGTCCTTAACCTAAAGTACAAAAATCATTTCAAAACAATTTCTGCTTCTAAAGTTCTCTTTAAACTATATCGTCACTTTTAGTAATCGTTTTAAAGGTGTTTCTTTGATGAGGATTGAAACCGTGCCAACAACCATTCGGTCTCGTATGTTTCACAGTAACCTTTCAAATATTACATTAAAATCGTTTTTTTTTCTTTGAAAGTAACACCTCTTCTGAAAGGAAAACTGAAAGGCAGTTCAAGGAAAAGTGGGATCGTAATATTTAAGTGGGCAGAAAATAAAAGAAACGCTTTAGTCATTACGATGTGAAGGACTTAAGTTTGGCTAGAATGAAATGTTTTACTTCACTTCATTTTTCTAGAACACTTTACAGTAACTGAAACCCAGCCCGACTTTGATTGCTCGGGGTGGACTGGCCACATGGGCATTCGAACAATGTACGTAGGTCGGTGGGTCCTTTGGCCAGTGGAATGGCTACAGGCCTGGGGCTGGGTGAGGAGAAATGACTAGATTTTGGTAAAAACAATGTTATTTCTTGTATAAGTTAATAAAATACAGATGTGCAGGTAACGGATTCTAAATTAATATATTGATTTCTGACGTTAACTGAAAGGGCAATCCCCACGTTGCAAAAACATTGGTTTAAACAAGTATTAGTTCTATTAGTTTACATATATGCCGGCATGTACATACCATGCAAAGAAGTGAAAGGCAGTAAGCTATAATGAGTGTGTAAAATCAGCCATAAACATCGAATATCACAAAAAAATTAAATGAAATAAAATCTCAACCATGTGTTGACAGAATTACTATGGAATCCCTTTTCTGCTTTATAAAATTGTACTAGCACCCCATCAGGGGTCGCGCCTGGATTTGCTCTACGGGAGGGGAACAAGATCCCCGACGAGGAGAACAACAACCCAAAGCCCGCACAAAATGAACTGATTGCTGGCAGGATCGCGACAGTAAAGTTTTTAGTCGGGGGATGTACACCGAAAATGTTGGATTCCTGTTGAAAAATTGTATACAAATGTGGGGCTTAGTTGAAGAAAGTTTGAAGATTTCATGGAAGAAAATTTGATTTTTTCAGAGGAGGGGAAGGGGTTAATAAAGAAAATGAAAATTTGGGATTTTTGTTGGACAATCTGTCTACTTGGGAGTAAAACTATGTGAACCGGCCGGCGACTGTTTGCCGCAAGGATTACAAGCTTTATCGTGCTCATCAAGCCTCTTCGACGAAATTTAAAAATTTTCCGCGACAGAGATAAGAGGCTGCATTTCCCGACGGGAGGCGTATCGCCCGTTAACCCACCTTGCTCGACCCTCACCTGCAAGATAAAGATACTTTGGTAGATGTGCTAGTTACACAATCTGATCAGACTTTAAATGGGCTAAACCAAATGGCATAAGAGCAAAGTTGTTTTTGGCGTCTTTTCACTGTGTGTACGCCGGAAAAACCACATGCTCTCCCCATGGTATTTTGCTTAGTGCTATGATCTGCCCATGACTTCTCGCACTGCATATCATAATATGCAAAGTCAACTTGAAAATGTACTAACTGAATAATTAAATTTCTTCAGAACAATTACGAAGTTCGAAATGTGTAAAGAGTTAGGTGTCCTTGTTTCAATCTTCAGGAACTACATTTTTCCACTAGTTTGCTGCAATTACCATGACTAACAATACATTCTCGGTCTTACAGGCTTATGTATTTTAGCACAGGCGTACGAACAGGGGCTCAAGCCCCCTTCCCCCTCCCCGGAGTTTGGGGAAAATCTTTCGGGAAGGAATCTATCAATTTTTCGGGCAATATCGGTTTTCCCCGGGCAAAAACGGTTCAGAAAAGTGTACCGTACGTTTATGACTTTAGTGCACTCTCGGCTGAAACGAAGTTTTTTGTGAATGGTGAGATTGAAAGTTCTGCTTTTATTGTTCAATCACCGAGGTTTCATCAAATACGAATATTCTGGTAGTTCTAAAAAAGAAAAAAAAGATCTGTACAGCTGTAAACCTACTAGACAGCTAGAAACAATTGTTTTGTATAAATTACGGATAACGAAAGGTTGTAACAAGAGTGATTAATGATATTTTACTGCTGGTCTTAAAACAACTGTCCAAGCAAGGAAGGAGAGGTAAACTAAAAGAAAATATGTCAAAGGTCATGACAGGGTGAAATCTTTTAACCCCCCCTTTCCCTGCACACGCTAGGCATTTTGCTCGGGTAAGTTTTCTCTCGCGATACGAGCTTAAAGCTGACATGTATGTCTATGTTAGCATCGACTGCGGTGATTGACAAAGAAAACAGAAAGATTCTGCAAAAATCTTAGAAAAAATGGAATGCGCCCGCAGGAGCGTAGCTAGGATGAATTTTTTAGGGGAGCCTATAGGTATCAAATGGGGGTAACGGCATTGATAGCCGTCCGGGGGTCTAAGGGGAGGGTGTCACCCTTCTATTTGATAAAATTTTGAAGGCAAAAGGAATCTATACAATCACCCGCAAGATTATGTATGTGCGTATGCATGTATGTGTCCGTGTTTGTGTGTACATGTTTAAGACCCGTCTTGGCGTATAGTTGTAAACACGATATCTCAAGGAAGCAATGATGATACTCGATTCTTTTGATGAAGGTCAGAGTTCATGTGAGGTCAACAGAGGCAAAAAACCGTTAACCTTGTAAACATGATATCTCGAGTAGGAAGCATGGCTACTTTTCATACTTGACATGTATATGAGTTATTATTAGAAGATGGACCATATTGTTTGGTAGGAGTCAAATGTTATCTGAAGTCAACCGAGGTGAATATACGAAAATCTCCAAACTTGTTTGTAAACACGATATCTTAAGATAAGAATGGTGCATACTTGATATATAAATTCATCATATAAGGAGAAAGGATCATACTGCTTTGGTGGAGGCCAGAGATCATTTGAGGTCACCAGAGGTCAAAAACCGAAAACCTTGTAAACACAATTTTCAAGGCAGGGACGACGGACATTTATGTGAGGTCGCCAGAGGTAATATACCGATAACCTTGTAAACACGAAATCTCAAAGTAGGAAGCATGGCTACTTTTCATTCTTGGCATGTATATGAGTTATTATTAGAAGATGGACCATATTGTTTTGATAGAGGTCAAAGATTATCTGAAGTCAACCGAGGTGAAAATACGAAAATCTTCAAAAGTAGGCCTACTTGTACACACGATATGTTAAGATAGAAATGATGGTAACTTTTCATACTTGGTATCTAAATTCATCATATAAGAAGGAAGAACCATAGTTGCAGAATGTTATTTTCATTTTGTATACTGATATCATCACTACCCAAAATATGTAACAAACATTAAGAAAAACTCAGAGTACGTAGACAAGTAACAGAAAGTAGGAAGTGGGCTTACGGCAGCAGAAGGAAAATTGCACCTATTTATGTTAGCACTGTAGACTTCCCTGCCTAACATTTGACTCTCCGTTTTGAGATAATTTTAAATCGTTAAAACTTAACAACTATTTAAACCGTTAACACGTTTGCAGTGGCATAATTGGAGCTAACACACAAAAAATTGGAATTCTATAAGATTTACAAAGATTCTTAAGAGATTCTGTTGAAAATATTATACAAATTCCTTGCAAATTGCTATAGGGGTTTTTTCAGAAAGTGTATAGGTTTGTAGAGAAATTCTGTTAAGCTTGGAACATTTATAATTTTGTGTAAAATTCTATACTTTTTTGGGGAGGGGGATAATACAAGGTAGTTTTTTTGGGGGTGGGGGTGGGGATACAAGGTAGTTGTCGTGCACAAATGCAGTTTTTCTCTGTCTGTTATGATGTTGTGTCAATGCTGAACCTGCACGTTATTTTCACAGTGTGGTTTACGATAGTGCATATTATGCACATGAACTACTCTGGCCCCAAAACTCCAAGCAAGAGGCAGGGCATCAAAAGGTTTCAATGATGTCCAAATTTAATACTTCGAGTAAAAATTTTAGGGTGATGATTGTTTATGTGAAACTTTACCAGTGCAAAAATTGTTTGAAATCTTTCATTCGGCGACTTCACGTTTAACACATTTGCATATAAAAGATTTTAAATTCCGTGGTTGTAAGTCACACGCCACTTTAACCAGGGGGATTTAATATTACCTCTATGATCTCACTTCATCAGAAGTAAAACGCACTTACTTCTCGTATGCCATTCTAACTTCGACTTCCTATTTTTTGGAAAAGGTATTCTGGCTTCACTTTCAACTGGTGTATAGGATAGATAATATCATACATAAGGTACTGTAACGATCAATTGTTTCCGTTATTCTATCATGTTTCATCAATTGTGAAAGTCATGCTGTTTATTAGTTTTTAGAGTAGTTGTAACACTGACTATAATTTTTGCATTGTTTCGTTTGCATCGATCTTTTTCTCAGGAAGTGAACAGCATATGATGACAGGTGTCATTCATGTTTCATTGTACGTTTTCACATCGGAATCACAAAATTCTCTTGCTCCTGAAAGCGATTATAGCTATGACAGGATGAGCAAAGTTTGCTGAAGAAATAAAAATATATTTTCGCTTTCTTTATTTTGATAATGATACCACAAACATTTTACTTAATTCTTAAGTAAAAGTTTATTTATTTATTTATTTTTGAATCCTTGTCGAAGGCAAAAGGAATGTATGCAATCACGCGGGCTTTTGTGTTTGTATAGGTGTGTGTATGTAGGTCTGTTTGGCTGTCAGACTGAGGACCTACTAAACAATGGATTTCTAGATCCTCTGAAGGTTCTCAAAAGTTTAACAAAAGATAGTCTATTGTTAAAGTTAGGGTTAAAGAAGCAAACACAATGAAGATAACAATAGGGTCCTCGATAAGTCTGTAAAAAACATGTGCGTGTATGTATGTGTGTTCGTGACGCTTGGCTTGTAAAAACGATATCTCAAGATAGCAATAATGCATAACTTTCATACTTGGTATATAGAATTATTATATGAAGAGAAAGATCCCTATCGTTTTGGGTGAAGGTCAAAGGTCATGAGAGGTCACCAGAGATCAAAAACCGGAAAAATTGTAAACATGATATCTCTAGGTAGGAAGCATGGATGTTTTTCATACTTAGCGTGTGGATGTGTTATAGTAAAAAGATTTTGGTAAAGGACTAAAGGTCAAAGGTTATCGAGGTCACCGGATGTAAAAATACGAAATTCTTAATAACTGCTTGTAAACACGATATCGCAGAAGGTTTATTGGCGTAGTCAGTGATCAAAGCCACCCGAATAAAAGGACAAAGAAAACAATCAAAAATACGAAAATAAAGGATATACATAGCCAATTAAGTACAGTCGTAGATTTGGCCATCCTAATCAAATACCCTTCCTCAGGCCCCTAGCCAGATAAGTTACTGAAGGGGGAGAAAAAAATCAGGGGGCAGGGGGCAAGATATCCTAAACTGCATTAAAGCAATGGTAACTTTTTATCTCCTAGGGGTTAAAATTTTTCTCAAAGGCTTCCCCTGGCTACGGGCTTGCCCTGTCTATACCAGTCTTACTGGCCCCGGCCACACCTCGAAAGGACAGTAATACCTTCTGATATGTCCCACGGAAGATGATGAGTTTTACTTATTGAAACAGACAAGAGTACTTTACAGAATAAGATAAACGATCTAATTACTCCCCTCTCCTTTTTTACATGATGGTATACAGCCTTCACCTTGTCATCAGACAACAGGGAATAGCCAATCAGGGGGACGAGCGACCGTGTTGCCGTAAGTTGCTTACTGTTTTATAAAATGGGCGAAAGTTCAGTCTGTGCTGAAATAACTTACTCCATAAATAAACATTTCGCATTCAACATTTACTTTCCGTTTTGAATATAATGAATGGACAATTTTTACAATTGCATTTTCAAATCATGTATACTTCTGTACTTAATTTGCCGCTTCACGTTCAAATGTACTATGGAACTATATGTAGTACGGATAAATTGTTAATTTATACACACCACATATCAAATTATAAAGAATGTTGCAAAGTGATGGCGGAATCTTCTTCCCAAGACCTTTGACCTTTTCTAAGGAAGCTGCATGCCTATGAATCATAACGACAGCAATAGCCCCTTTATGTTCAGAGGGACGAAATACCTTCAATATTTTGTCATCAACCGAAATATTTACTGATGTTATAAGTGCGAATATTAAAAGACTTTGTAATTACTCAGTTGTCATGGGAAACAATTTCTCAGCGCTTCCCGCTCACCCTAATCTGCGTTCTTGTTTGGTGATTACCAACATGGGCGGCCATCCGGGGGACAGGGGGACATGTCCCTCAATATTTGAGAAATCGCCCTTTGACTATGATTTTTCACACAGTAAATTATTTGAATATGGGGTCATGCCCCCCCACCCCCAATATTAAGGAACAAATCGCCGCACATAATTACCAATACACTAATATACTCATATTTACTACATAAAGCTAGGCTGCTATCATGAAGGAACGAGATTGCCACGTGGCCACGGAATAATCCATGTAACATTAATAGGCCTATAGGTCAACCCTCTATGATATTTGCTGACATGCTTAAGAATACGATATGATTTCCCAATAATTTGGTTCAAGGGGACAAAATACGTTTCGTCAGTCTCAATATTTTGTCAACAACCGTTAGCGTAATATCATGAAAAGCCATTTTTGTTCACCCTAGCCGGATAATGGCCCAGCTAGGCTGCTATCATGGAGGAACGGGATTGCCACGTGGCCACGGAATAATTCATGTAACAATAATAGGCCTATAGGTCAACCCTCTATGATATTTGCTGACATTCTTAAGAATACGATATGATTTCCCAATAATTTGGTTCAAGGGGACAAAATACGTTCCGTCAGTCTCAATATTTTGTCAACAACCGTTGGCGTAATATCATGAAAAGCCATTTTTGTTCACCCTAGCCGGATAATGGCCCAGTTAATTACACAATCGGCGTATGATATGTCGATACAAGAACCTCATAGAAGGCTGTAATCAGTTTTCAGAGGGTTGTTTGTGTCTTTGTCAGAGACCTTATCGGAATTATTTTTCGAAGGTCTATTTTTAAAGCCCTGTCATTTCCAGGCTGTCTTTTTACCTCCCTGTTAGCTACTCAGATCAGCCAACTGATTGAGATCAAACTTTGTGATACAAAAAAAAAAAAAAAAAAAAAAGATTGCGACTTCAAATAACCGACCCAATGTATTTGGGACAGTTAATATATAACCTGACGCAAGAAGGCTAACGATTTGTGCTCCTTCGGGTCTTAGCAGAAGGCTGTCAGCATCACATATACATGAACGTGTACATAATAAGTTTAAGTATACATGTAACTCTACGTATACGTACAGGTAGACATATTCGTTTACGTTGACGTGATGAGTGTGTGAGTTTTCCGACCCCGCCCTCTTACCCATGTTCAACACAAATCGCCGCTCTGGAAGGTACCACTGAGCAGTTTGCATAGGATTTTGAGCTGATATCGGTGAAGATATCTAAACATATATTGTAGATATTTGAGCAGAGGCGATATTTTAGTCATTGCCTTAGACGCTATTTTCCGTAGATAATGCGGTGTACTCTATTATTGACGTACATATCTTTCAGCATCCCATTATAACCCATCACTATCGTTAACATAATCACCATCGCCACTATCGCCATCATCATCGTCACCACCACCACTCCACCGCCACCACCACCACCACCACTACCACTATGATCATGTAACATGTTTGTGACTACGTGACATACTCATTTTTCTTCCTATATGCGTCTTACAGCCTACCATCTTTGAATGAGGAGCAAGCCCGGAAGGCGTTGCTGTTGTATATTTCAAGTACCTGCTGTTGGAGGACTGGACCAGCTGAGAGGATGGTCATCAAGGATATCATACCGTCATCTACATTTCGTGTACATAATACATCTGTCATCATCTTATTTTCCTATTTTGAAAGGAGCAGGTTGGATGTGGAATTTGAAGGGTTCTCACTGTCATAAAGTCTTGGTCGAATGGGCACTTGCCTCTCCAGAAAAATCAAGTTATGAGTATTTTAACCCCATACAATAACTTGAATATTTATTGACCAATTCAGTGCATGCACAATGTCATATTCGTAACCGTGCATGCTCCAATCCCAAAGCTCAACTTAATATTTTAGACGCACCTTGCGGGTACTCAATATATATATA
>WURT03026268.1:0-15527 GCA_009936505.3 Holothuria glaberrima | reverse complement strand
ATCGGGGAAATGGTCGAAATTTCCACTTCATGAAAAAGTCAAAATAACTGCGTGGCAGATGAAATGCTGTATAATATTCGCACTGATCGTGTGTAAATAGAGAAGAGTCACACTGAAGATATTCATACGCCGAGCCAGAAAAGAAGGCACGAGTTCACTTGACAAACTGAGCAAATCTAATAATCGAAGCTGTCGGCTTCGATTAATAAAGATTGCTTGAACATAAAGTATCCGTGAAGATTAATGATTGAGGAATATATGTGAATTTAAAAAAAAAAATCAGGACCGGTCAAAGTTTTGGATACGAGGTAGCATAATTTTATACGGTGCTGACTTAGCATGGAAAGCCACAAAGTGACCCAAATAATAGGTCAGTAGACTGCAGACTAATATAGCTGAGTAGATAAAATCTTTGCTGTGCAGGCCCGTAGCCAGACAAGGTACTGAAGGGGGAGGGGGCGAAATGGCTTCCAGTTAGGCGAAAAATTTTTCAGGGGGCCAAATGTGTAAAAATGTATTACGTCAATAGCAACTTGAAAACTTTCTAGTTTGGGCGAAAAAATTTTTGAAGGGGGGGGGTTTGCTCCCTTGGCCCCCTTGACTACATGCCTGCTGCTGTGATATCCAATTTGAGCTCTCGTGTGGGAGAAAAATACGTGATTACATAATAGTGGTTTTAAGTTGCTGTGATTCAAAGCCAGATCTATGTATATCTTATGCAATGTTTAACATCACACAACTAGATAAGAACAAATTTTCACAGTGGGAGATATTTTATTGTACCTAACTTGACAGATGTTTACTGCCGCGAATGTTATGTTAGACAATCGTATGATTACGGTACACGTACCATACCGCATTATTTATTACCATATTGCACAATCATGTAAAACCACAATGCATGCAATGGTTAACATTCTAAAGCAAGTCGTTAACGTGACACAGGCCGGTACGCAAGATTTTTCAAGAGGGGTTGGTTCAGACCCATTTCACATGACGTCATGTTTTGTCTGAGCGATCCTTTTCTAAGCACACTTATGGTTTTGCACAATAACCTAAAAGGCGTAAGAAACAGGGGCTTGGGAAGGCACCCCGTCTCCCCGTGAGTAGGAAAATGTTCGATTTTAGTGGAAACATCTGTCCTTTTCAAGCCAAAAATCATTTCATGATTGTTTGCCAATAAGCCAGAGTTTCGGCGTTCCATAGGTCAAAGGTTATAAGGGTATCGGTCTTTCCATGAGTAAACGCTACTATAGCAAAGGAGGGCACAATTTACAATATGCACAGCTCGTGATTTATGATTGCGTTCTATACCCCTATGACCTATGAAATGAAGAGACCGCACATGCGTAGTAACAACTCTGAACTGGTTTATTACGGACATTTTCATAGCAAACAATTTCCGCTGAAATTTCTTCCCATGATAACCCAATACACGTGCATGGACTAGCGAACATACACGGTAGTCCTTAGGCTGTTCTCGCACCGGTGACTTGCCTGCCCCAGATCGACTGATTGGTCACTTTGTATACGTGTGTTTATTTGCATGCCTGCTGTTTCGCTCTGCCAAAGGAAACGTGACGTTAGTGAAATTGATTTCTAGGTATCAAAATTGTTCAGTCATCATGTGCAGGGGTGCCGCCCGGATTGACGAGTTAGGGACATTACACTGTTTGTCCGTTATCCAGAGAATGTCGCTGCTCCAAAGGGAAATTGTAAGCCTGCCCAAGTAGTCAAGCTTTAGAAACTGCACAAAGGTGAGTGAAGCAAGCAAAAAGTTCGCTCTTCCTAGTGCGAATATTGGGGAATTCCCCCTTTAATACAGAGAGGTATAGTAAGCAGGACCTTTTAAAAAGAAGTTACAGTAGAAGCCAGATGAGTTTGGGGAATTTCCAAAAACGAATCAGCATAAAACTATATGGGCGGGGCGCAAACATCAGTTGAAGCGAAATGTAAGAAAAAATCTTACCAAACTGTCTCCCGATTACAATGGGTTGCACTTCCTAGGCTTTGTAAGTTGCTTCTAGAAGCAAAACAATTCATTTTTTTCTTCTTTGAAGTTTCATGTTTCAGCAGTGTGGTGCAAACATTTGCTCAACGGGGAGCCAAATTTCTGGGAACAAGCCCGTCTAGGCCCAGCAGGGGAGACCAGGGAAGAGAATTGTGGAAGGAGGCCGCATGTGAACGAAGCTAAAACTTTGTACGGCATCTTTCCATAGCATAGCACGGTGCACCTACTCTAATTACCATGTTTAAATTCGATTGAGTTTCTTCAGAAAACCTGATTTGAGGAAAAATCTTTACTTACAAAAAGAAAAGAAAAAATAAGTAAATAAATAACTAGATAAAAGACAGGCCAACCGTAGGGAATGTAAGGCGACTGACCGACAGGAATTACGGACTTTGTCGTACCACGCTTGAGGATGTCTCCTCGACGCCTTTGGCTCTCTTCCACCTGATACCCCACTTCATCACCATGGTTTGATTTGGGCTAGGGTAAAAGGAATAGGAAAATCGAGATTTCCTAGCTTGTTTAAAAGTCATTCTAAAACCTAAATTTGTCACTTTGCCAGCATCAGAAATTCGATAGGTTCTTAATTCTACCATTATATTTGTACCATTATATTTTACTATAGTTTATCTCATCTGTCACATGTGACATTTTAGTAGTATATGTTGTTTAGTGGGCCTTGAGTTACAAAAAGGTTGAGAAAGCTTCTCTGCTATACAAGCGTGTCACCGAACTTTGCGTCTATAATGTATATCGCTTGCCAATATATGTAAGAATCTACAGGCCACAAATTGCAGCAGACCGCATTCTAAAACGCAACTGATTTTACTGCACTTCTTCGTCTACCATGCCTGCACTAGAGGTTAGTGCATGTATGAGAACATCTGGAGTCCTTGAAAACGTCCTAGATTACGACAAATTGGATTTTAAACCTTAAAATTTTTATTATGCAAGAGAAGGGGCACAATTATATGTTAAAAAGGGAAGTCAAACGTAAATCAGGGCTCATGGTGCGAACACCCTAGCTTACAATTATCAGCCGACAGTCTGTTAACACACAAAACCACGTAAAGAATATTTTTGTCAAACATGTCTCCCAGATGGTCGAAAAAGGCACTGCGTAGACCTTGCGCAGTTGCAAGTTATATAAACAAATTCACCGTTTTAGTGCTTTGGCATTTCATGATCAAGGATATTTTACTTCAAAAAAAAAAAAAAAAAAAAAAAAAAAAAAGGAAACAAGACTAAGTTCATTCAGTAAATTTCTTTGAGTAAAACGAACTACGTTATTTTATAAGCTAATTGATTTTATCATAAAAATGAAGGTAATTGTGCATAGGTTAAACACATTGTGGCACCGTATTGGAAGCAAAAGGCCAGGCTTCCGAATAATCAGTTTTACCCTAATTTGTGGAACCATTACCAATACGCTATCTACCCCCTGGCCCACTATCCCATGCGGGACCAAATTGTCTCAAAGTTGATGTTGTCGTCCTGGCCCACATGCGAAGTTGGTCCCACAGAAGACACAGTCTTACACTCCAAATAAAACACTCGTCAGCCTAAAATCTATCATAAGGCAGAGCTTATAAATGAGGTGTTCTATAGCTACACCTACTCCCTGACTTGAGTTTTATTGACCTAGAAGATCTTCTTTTATTTACCAAGTCGATGCTAACCACTGAATTCTGTGCTGCCAACTTTCTTGACGGCAGTGAGTAAGTTTAATAGCTGTTGAACAGCTGTTTCAGTTATTGTGATTTATTGCGTACTTTTATTCTATCACTTATAATGTTCTGGGGGCTTGAATTTGACAAAATTTAAATCAAGAAAAGGGTGAATTTTTTTCATAGAATCTGATTTTGTTCAATAATATTATTGACAAATGTGTTCTTTTGAAGAATTCCCTGTGTCACAATATACTCAGTAACAGCAACCTTGAGGAGTCCATAAAATAAAGTAGCAGTGAAAAGCATATCTCCCAATTTGTTGTCATACTTTCCCTACAGAGGTGGTATCACCCCCCTGGTAGGGTCAGCATCGGTATACAGCTATGGGGAATCCCGTCTTTGGAGAAAGTGTATACGTTAGGGCGGGCTCCCACATATGAGCGTGTCTGCCATGGGCGTGGATCGTGGGGGGACGGTGGGACGCGCCCCTCACTTTTTTGGAAGGGGGACATGGTCGAAAAGTCCCCCCCCCACTTTTTCAAAAGTGATGAAAACTAAAACTGTGATTACGAATTGACACTACATATTAAAAGCTAAATTTCGCCCAAAGGGGAGGGGGACACCCCTCCCCTTAGACCTCTCCCCCAGGACAGCGATTCATATATGGTGAAAAGTCTAACAATTTACTATTCACTCACTTCACCAAGTTTAGTTCTGATTTACCCCAAGGACTGAGTAAAAAATTCATTTAAGCATGCAAACTAAAAAAAAAAACTTCCTAAAAAAGTAGAAATTCTCGGTGATATATTCAATTGAAATTTAGCACCAAATGTAGCACCATTTGCATCTATCCCACCTTACCTGAGGAAAAATTTTCCAAAGAGGAGGGGACAACCCCTCCCCAGGACATCGATTCGCAAATAGTGAAAAGTCCCCCCCACTTTTGGAGATAGATCCATCCCTTGGTGTCTGCCGTAGATGTCAAGGGACCTTTTCGGGGAAACTCGTGAAAGGAACCCTGCATGTGACTTCCCAGGTTCTGTGGGCTTTCAACCATAGTCAGGATATTGAAAATTTTCAAGTAGATAAGTGTTCTATGAAGTATACCAGCTTTCATTTGGATTGTCGAAATTTCAGCGCGCAGCATTTTCATTGCTCCTGCAGGCTACGGCTCTGATGGTTACACATATAAAATGAAATATACAAACACCTCACCCATTGTAACGACAAGATTCTGTCACAAAATATCCCTCGCAAAAGTATTGTGGTTTGGGGATCTAGTATGACAGACATTTGCTAGAAAAGTTAATATGCGTATGAAACACGCATTATTTCCAAACAGCATCTGCGTTGCTAGGGTAGTGCTTCATTATGGAAGATGAAGAACCACTCCTTAGTTCGTAAATTAATTTGTTTTTAATGGTGGTTTGTCCAAACTAGTCGACGCCCTGCGTACCGGCCGCCTAATTTTTTCCAGGACGGTTCGGGGAAAATAGATTTTTCAAAGTAGTTTTAATTTGTTTCTAAATCAAGGTTAGGGTAAAATTAAAGGTTAGAGTTTCGTGGACAAGTGATATTTGGCCTGTTCTTTCATAATCCTCTGTCAGAATTACAAAAAAGGGTCGAAAAGCTGTCATTTAGGAGTTATGGGTGTGACCTATTTCCAAGAAGCTGATTTTTCCATTGGCATGATTTACCCAGAACCGTCCTTGGGAAAAATACGCGTACCGGCCTGTGGCATGATGCTAGGACAGTGAACGCCTTCACCCAGGAAAGTTTTAACCGGTATATCAGCAAAACAGCCTTTTTGTTTTTTTGTATGGGCATTTTTAAATGGTCAACGCCAAACTTAACACTATGGCTAATGCCACAAACTTTCATGCCTTTTGATGTGATAATGATGATTACCTCAATTTTCTGTAGGGCCCATGTGAATAGCTCGGGCTGAGGGCAGGGTGGTGTGTAATTTGGTGCGCGAAACCGTGAAAGTTTGATGAATTTTTAGTACCTTAATTCAACCTTTTTAAACCCATTGGTAATAAATGTGCAAAAAATGTCTAGATTTGCACAAGTTTATCTTGTGATTTAAAGTGTCCAAGGGTATTCAGCTTCTGATAGGATAACTTCCATGTACTTGAAAAACTTGAAAATGAAAGTATTGAAATGATCAAAATTTCAATAACATGGAGAGTGCATTCTTCTGGCACTTTTTGTGTCTAAAGATGTCTGCCGATATCTGTTGTACAAGCACATTGGTGAACAAATTTCTACGCTGCAATTTCTTCGGACGCAGCTTTGGGTCCGACGTCTTCCAAACTTTGCTTTAAGACTATCTTCCTTAACCATAACCTTCAGAATGTTTTAATGAAATCTAAAAATTAAACTGTCTCAGTGCTTTGATTTCAGAGTTTATTTTTCAGATATTGAGCCCATCTGCTTGGTCACTTCCTAAAACCATAATACATATTATCTGATTATCTTAAACTGCCCCTCAAGGTATGCGTGATATGGTTTCCACGAAAAGACCATTTTTAATGTTTTTGCGAACAGAGTTGTGAGAAAAAGTTAGAATTATCCCATGATTTAGTCTCGGCCCAGATTCATGGAGTCAAAGTTCCCTCATCCTGGCATATGCTCTCATGCCGACCTATATGACATAAGAGTAGCCATCTTGAACAAATTCTCGCCAATAACCATCGGCGTAGCAAAGGTGTAATCTTTGGGGGGTGTAGAGATCATGTTTTGCCTACAGATCTGGTGATGCGTAAAACGAGCGCGAAGCTCGTCAAGGGGCCCGCCTTAGGGCCCGTGGTGGGGTACAGGGGCAAAGCCCCGGTGGGTTCCTAGGGGGCGAAGCCCCCGGAAGGCATTGGGTTTTAGCATATTTCTGCGTAAAAAATTAAGTCCTAGGATAGGTATAGTTTGGTTCATTATACATTAATCAATGCAATGATTCCTAATATTTTTATGTGTTAGGCAATTCCTCCCGTCATGCCATTATACTTCAGGAGCTGAACCTGACGTTCAGAATTTGAACAGTATGCGTTCAACATTTGAATACCAGACTCGTCGTGTGTTCAGATACAGTAAGTGTTCAAATAGGCGTCCGGCGTTCAAAACATGCTTCGGACGCCAGGATGCATTACAGTGAAGTACCCAGGATTTCTCTCAAGGAAGGTGGGGCATGCAGTATGTCGTGTGATCGCTGGCCTGGGGGAGGGGTCTATGAAAAAAATAGCTGTCCTAACATGCAATCTGGTGCCACATCTACCATTTTGAAGTAGAATTTGTGTTAAAAAAATTTACGTAATTTTAGGAACTAAATAAAAAAGTGGCATCAGTGAGGGGAGGGGGTGATGGCTCGATGCCCCCATGCGTACTCCACTGATGCGCTCTATATCGGCTACATTTTTGTGTTCAAAAGCTGAACGCATCAGTTTGTAGTGAAGGGAAGACACGCGCGGCACGCATTATTTTTCCCCATGATGTTTATGGGTAAACCGGATCCTCAGCGTTTTGCAAAATGTGTTTGAAGTCAAGGTTAAGGTTAAGAAAACGGGCTAAGGATACCCTCTCCATAGCAACTGGCTGCCGCTGAT
This sequence comes from Holothuria glaberrima, assembly GCA_009936505.3. Taxonomy (NCBI): domain Eukaryota; kingdom Metazoa; phylum Echinodermata; class Holothuroidea; order Aspidochirotida; family Holothuriidae; genus Holothuria; species Holothuria glaberrima. The sequence continues at coordinate 8,247 of WURT03026268.1, read as the reverse complement.
CACATGGTGATGATAAAAGTGAGGTATAATGTCCATAAAGTGTTTTCTTTTTCAAGAAGGCCATATGCAGTGTTTTAGCTAGGACGTTTTCTCAATGCGACATTTACTGATCTGTGACCTAGGCGAGTGGTATAAGTTGAAAATTTTTTGGAATTTGAATGGTGCCTAGATCGCATATGGTGCAATATTTGAGTGTATTTCTGCCCTAATGAGGAACCAAAAAATCTTAGTGACAAACTTTTTACTACATAAATATATTGCGCCGTGAACGTTATGCACGGAATCAGTCCACTTTCTGAACTTCGAGATGAAAGTAAGGTAGTGGGACTCGGAGGTTAAAATAAAGGCTTGTAAATTAGGAAGTCCTGTCGCAATTAAAGCAGACAAATATGATATGCCGGCAGCAAGGAACTGGCAAAATTATTCGGATGAGGCTGATTCTGTCAAAATTTACACCCGGCATAGAATATGCTTGCCAGTTTTCTTTTGTGTGACATTTGTCGCCGTTAATGCAACATTGTCGCACAAACAGGGCTGGCTAAAACACTGGTCATATCACCAGAAATAGCGCGCCTATACCGAAGCCTTAAATTCCCTTTCTTTCCCCGAGTTGCCCACGGACTCAGTCACTGGTCCAATTACACCGACGGCCGTTGATACGGCCGTCACATGCTTGATGAATTTGCCGACTGGCCTTTTAGATGAAGAGCCGAAAATCGAAATAGCCGATAACAAACTAGCCGCGCGTTCCCGTTCTCTCTTTCTCTCTTTTTTCCTTTCCATTCTCCGTCTTCCCTTCCACTCCCTTCCCCTTTCCTTTCCTTCCTTCCCTCTTCTTTTCCTCCTCTCCTCTTTTTCTTCCCCTCTCCCTTTTTTGCCGACAGACCGAAAATTTGCCGACGGCGACCAAATATTGGGGGAGGGGGTGACACCACCACACCCCCCGCTAGCTACGGCCCTGCCAATAACCTTACTCACTGACGTCACGCGAAGTTATTTTGGCGGCAAAACAAAACACACAGCACGTACGACATATATTTGGCACGCGCTCGCATACTGCGCGCCTATATCCGACCAATACACAAATCAGCTGTCTGCATTTGTTGGTGTAAGGTATAATGATACGCGCTTACCTCCATTGGAGGGCGCAATTTACTTTCTGTGACGTAGTATGCATAAGATCAATACCCATTCCACTGGTACAAATTATACGGACTTTCTTGACCATTGGCTTTTGAATCATAAATAAAACCAACCCTCTGGTTGAGAATTGCTGAGCTATTTGTTTCTTTTTTATTTTCATGTAATAACATTAACTAAGGTTGTAGAATATGTGGTAAGTTTTAATTCAGTATCTTTCAATATAGAACAGATGATTAGGCTGTTAGGAAAATTACTTGAAACCACGTTGACCAACGCATGCACTTAGCCATGGCTATTTGAGTCCTTCAAATTAAATATAAACGTCTCGGTCTTTTGGCTAAGATCATGTGTAGTATCTGCTCTTTTCAACCAGTCAAGAGCGTAACGGGGACCAGGTATGACAGACCCATGATGTAGAGGTCTGGAGGTTGATAGGTTGGTCAGTTAAGTTTGTATCCTTTCGGGGACGTAGCTCCTTAAGGGAGCAGAACCCCTTCACTAGAGAGTCAAAGGGACTTTGGAAAAAGTAGAAATATAAACCCCAATTTATAATTTAATATGTACATTTTTAAGTTAAAGAAAAGCATAAAAGCTACATTATCATTTATGTTGTAGGATTCATTAATTGAAACAATTTCATTACGCTGCAGCAACTCTGTCCATACGGCGATTCATACCAATAAACCTCTTTATTTCCACGGGGATGAAGTTTGTAGTCGAAAAATGAATTGCAGATTTTCAGGAAAATATGATCTTTTATTGAGCAGGGCTTGATAAGTTTCTGATTTCATGACTCAAAATAAAACGAACAACGAGAGATTGTACAGTATCTTATTCATGTGCATTGCTCAGTTTTTTAACAATTAACTAGGAATAATAATAATAATAATAATCTATGGACATTAATGGTAATGGATAACTGAATAATTTAAACGGTTTAAAGATTTATGTTACTATGTAGTCACTCCTTGAGGACTGCATAAAATGCTTTTATATTTTTGTTGGTCTATAAAATTAGACATAATTTGAGGCATTATTTCATGCAAACATCGAAACTGACCATAAGGTAAATGAGATGAGTCTACAAACAGAACCATGATTAGAATCTACAAAAGTCATAACTTTGCTAATTTTATTCAATCTATTGAATCTTCTGATTTTTCACATGTTTACGCTTTAGAGGATGTTAATGATGTGTACAATTCTTTCATTTCTATTGTCACTTTCAATCATAATACCTGTTTTTCACAGATAAAAATGTCTCGAAAGAAAACCAAAAACAAGCCTTGAATTACAGCCAGTATTAAAAAGTCAATACGTCATAAAAATATCATGTTTCATAGATATATTAATAACCCTACTCTTGAAAAGAAAACAAAGCTGTCTGAGTACATATGCATCCTTAATAAAGTTTCAGGTACTCTAGTCATACTGCTATAAACGTATTTTGCAGACTGCACAACACTCAGCCCAACACACTTGGGCTGTCCTGAATGGAGTCCTAAACAAAAAGGAAATTCTACCACAAAGGTTTCCAAAATTGTGTCAAAAAAAAACAAAAAACAAAAAATATTACTAGTAACATTGGAATTGCCAATGCTTTAAACAACTGTTTTTCTACCATTGGTAATACACTCAGTGAGGGTATTTCTTGTGGCACAGTTCCCACGGAGTTTATGCAGCCTGGTAAAACAAATACCATTTTCCTTTCCCATATTACCTATGAGGAGATTTTGAAAGAAATCAATTTCTCTTAAAGATGGTAAATCGCCTGGCATCGATGGTATTCCTCCAAAAGTTTGGAAGTCGGTCTCCCATGTATATTACTCCTGCTTTGTGTTACCTATTTTACCTTGTGCTTACTACCGGTATTTATCCTGACGCTTTGAAAGTGGCTAAAGTCATCCCGATCTTTATAAAAGGGGGTCGCCGCCCCCCCTTGAAAATTACGGCCCAATAAGCTTGCTCCCTTGTATCAACAAACTATTAGGGAGGTCCATTGAAAAGCGTCTCATGTCGTTCTTAAATAGCAATAACATCTTTTTTGACTTTCAGTTCGGCTTTTAGGAAACGTCACGATAAAAGTCATGCTATCTTGGAGACGGTTAATTGTATCCGTTCTTACCTTGACGACGGTGAGAATGCGTTGGGCCTTTACCTTGATCTTAAGAAGGCTTTCGACACGGTCAACCACAATATTCTCCTTGATAAGTTAAATATTATGGCATTCGAGGCAAAGCCCTAGAATGATTATGCATAGTTACCTGAGTTGAAGGTAACAATTCTTGCACGTAAATGGTATTTATTCCTCCTGCTCCTACGTCAATGTCGGTGTACCACAGGGTTCTGTGCTAGGAACGTTGCTATTTTTAATATTAAAAGTGTTGTGCCTAACGAGACTCTAAGACTCTTTGCCGATGACATGAGTGTATTTGTTCATGACAGTAGCTGTATTACCCTTGTACAAAGAGCTCATTCCGTTTTAAGCACCTCAAGACTTGGTTTGACGCAAATAGACTCACCCTTCATCTTGAAGAAAAAAAGAAAAAAACAATTTTTCTACATTTCATGCCAAATGTCACACTATACCCATTCTTTCCAGACCACTTTGTCATGAATGACGTTAATATCCTTAAAAGAAACTGCGTCAAATACTTAGGTCTATTGATTGATGATTAGTTATGCTTTAAGCAACATATTGATAATCTCTGTAACAACAGGGGCGTCAATCCGTATTGAAATGTGGGGGGGGGGCATACATGACTTAGCACAACCAAGCCCTTTGGGGTCAGGCGCGGTGGAACGGAAAAAAATTGGGGGAGCTGAGTGCCAGGAAGACTATCTAAGCGTAGCGCCACCATCGGTTGGCGCGGAGCGTACAAGAAAATTTTTGGCTTTACAAACCCTGCAGATTGCCGGAAACGGCACTTTCGAGTGTTCTAAGCTGCATGTACCCAGCCTTGAAATACGAATCTCATGTCTGCCTTGGCAAATATTGGGTAGGGGGAGGGCTGAACATACCTTTAGCCCCTCGTTTTTTCATTGGGGTTGAGCCCCCAAGCCCCCGGTTCCGCCGCCACTGTTCGGGTGTCTTCCTATAGGCCCTTCCCTGTTCCCCTTTTATGATGACTGACGTTTGCCTATTGAGATAGTAATTAGGACTCCAAAGTAAACATGACCATCATAGATGATCTGCTAGTTGAAATACACGGAGTCCACGGAATTACTTCAAGATGTTATTTTCATCATGTCCCAGTTGAAACCCCGCTCCACAGCGTGGATCAATGTCAGAGATAATGGATCCCAATAGTGGAATAAGGGCCATTGACGTTCATTCCATTTTTAAGTTGTCTCCAACATGATAGGTGCAATACATTCCTAAATGCCAGGAAGCCCAGCAACACCAAGTGGCTTCTCCGGACGGGCTCATCTACCTTTCCTTCTCCATAACCCGAAAGACGCACGCTCATGCAGTCACGACTGGCAAATACCACTGCGAGAAAATCCTACTACCTGACTACGCTCTTTGAAGTGTTATGACCTAACGGGTTGGTTGGTGGGGTACTGTTTAACGACACATCAACACGTAGGTTTTACGAACGGTCCTCAGAAGGGGAGGGGACGGTACAGCTATTTAAAGTCGTGAAAGTAGTTTATTCCCACCCAGGGCCGTAACTATGGTTGTATACTTTTTGGTGTGAAGGTCCCAAATTCCGACTGGCTGGATGTTTTTTTTTTCAACTGAGTGGCAGCGCGTAAATTGCATCTTTTAATACTGCATTTCTATAAAACACTGGGGATTCTTCCTTTGTCGCTATATAAAGGCGCCGACCTGGGGGAGGGGTCTAAGAAATTGAGGAATGTTTGTTAATTTAAGGTTGCTAAGATGCAAAATAGTGCTAACTTGTTGACATTTTTGAGCTGATCATATTTGCTGGAAAATGTCCATAATTTAGTGAATTCAGCAGTGGGCATCTTTCCTTTGTCACCCCTTTGAGAAATTTTTGTTAATTTAGGTTGCTTAGATGCAAAATGGTACTATATTTGATACAATTTTTGAGCTGATCATATATGGTCGGAAAAGGTCCATAATTTAGTGGATTCTAATTTTTGGTTAGGTGAAAAAAGAGAGTAAGTTGTCTAAGGGAAGAATACGCCAACAAACCTCCTGAAGCCCCCCCTTTGACTACTTAAAAGGCTTATGTTCGGGGAAATGTTTTACACATAAATATGTGTGTGGGCAGGTGGAGTTAACAGAAACATTCTTGGACTATTACGAAAATTTTCCTTACCTTAATTGTGCATTAAAATAGGGCATCTAAGGCTGGTAGATACTTGTAAAGGCCTCCTGGAATCTCTGGATCAATATATAAAACAGGGCAATGAAATAATGTTTATTACCTTACATCAAAATAATAACGTATGATATGACGCCCCAAGCACTTTTCATCTATCGTATTTTTACTAATTTTGAACGAAAATCTAGACAAATAGCTTCCAGCAATTGGCAATGAACAGAAGGTAGAGAATAGGTGCAGGAAGGCGATATTACGTGTAGAACTCCCTGATAGGTATAAAAAAAGGGGTGAAGGACAAACAAGCGCATTTCAGAATGCTTTTTCGTCGCAAGTGTATTAACAATAACCAACTATATATACCGAAAATGGCTGCGAGCGAAGCGCTCGGTAATTTTTTTTTTGAAAAATGTATAACGGCAAAATCGTTCTTTCAACCTTCCACATCATGCTACAAATTAGATTTGATATATTGATGCGAGGCCCCTACAGATGTTTGGAGATGTATCTCTGTTTTTCGGAAAGCGTTGTTATCAGAATAGATAGATGCATAATTACCCTAATAATGGTAATGAGATGGAGCGCAAACCGTGACGCATGCGTGCGGAGCGCGCCGAAATTTTTCATTAAATAAAAAGGCAAATGACAGTTTTGATTGATTTTACGTCGGAAAATGTGCTAAACTGAGATAACAGAAATTCCAACTGGAATTTCAGATTTTCCGACTATCGTCGTTCTGACGAACTTGGGGGTGAGACACCCCCACTCCCCCGGTCTCGACGGCCCTGTTCCAACCCCTTGTCACAGAAACAAAGCTCTTGTATGGACAGACATCCTGTCTCCAAACATTTTACTTTTGTTTTCGCTCACTGGGTTCCCATCCCTTTTTTACGTCGCTACACTGTTAAAATTTTTTGTAAATTCTGCCATTTCTTTGGTGTGGGGAAGCAAAGTCGACTCATCGTCCCCATTCTTGACCGCCCGCATGTCCCTCTTCCCCTTTTGAATTTTGTTTTTGCTGTCTCAAAGGGCTTAGATGCAAAATGGTACTATATTTTGCTTCTTTTTATTCTAGATCTCAGTGTTCTCCACAGGGGGTTTTAGAGGGGCGACCCGCCGTCCAAGTGAAAATGGTCGCCAATCAAAAATAGTTGCCGCCCTCCAAAAGCTTCCATTGCCGGGCATATATTGCATAAAATTTGTATATAGTAGAGGAACATAGTTCCGAGCTGATTTAATGTTTTTCCCGGAATCTAAACTGTTAAATTGCAAAGCGCGCGAAGAGCGAGAAATTTTTTTTGGGTAAGCCTACACTAAAGAGAACTCATTTAAAGCTTATATTAGGTCAATTATCCGGGCAGTTGAGTCCTATCGGACATAACTAACGTACTTCCTTCATCGAACCCCTAGCCGTACCGCACGACAGACACAAGAGAACATTAACTAGGTTTAGCGAAATGAAATAAAACTCCCGACATTTACATAAACTCATGTATTCTACTTTTTAAGTTATACTTGAAAAGTAACAGAACTGAGGAAGAGTGGGCAGAGCATATACCGAAAATTTTGGGTTTAACCGCAGCAATGACCCTCTTGAAAGCCAAAATAAGTAAACCGACCATGAGTGGCGACAGAATTTTCACGACAGAGGGCCGGGCCATTCCAACCACCGACAACCCCTGTTTCGAAAAGCGGTGGTGAGAAGGGGATATGAAGGATCCTAACTATCCCATGCCATTGCAGGGCACATTTTGCATAATATCACTTAATAACTTCGAAAGCCGAGGTGCGCACTAAAAGTGTTCTTTTGAATCTGAATCGTGAAATTACAAAGCACGCGAAAAAATTTTGTTAGACTTACACCAAAAACATATGTCATCATTTAAATTAAAAATTAAAAAATAGAAACTGTAAGGGTTGTAGACCGTATCTGGGTAACATAAATAGTGTTGAAACCACCTGGACTACCCGATGAAATAGCCAAACTTTGCTCCGTGAGTCGCTCACCAACCGACCTACCTCATGACACACAAGATAGCATCAACTAAGCTTTGTGATATGAGATGGAATTTACGACCTCTACATAAACTGTGTACTGTGTCTACCTGTTACTTGGTAAGGTTGACATTACTTATGCTACGTAGCTATGTGGAATGGAAGCGCCGAAAATTCTGGGTTCTTATTAGGGAAATTTTTCTCTTGACAGCAAAAAAAGGTACAACCGTCGGGCACTTTCCAGGGAACTGAACTTCTCATATACGATAATATGAATGCAGAATGCTGAGACACGTAGGCCCTAATCAAATAGAGCCACGACACTGCTCTTTTACGAAACGTGGGGGGGGGGGCATTTTATATTGTGTCCCCCACCCATAGAAATAGGGGGACGTGTCCCCCAGTCCCTCATAGGTTTGACGCCCATGTGTAACAGCCTTGTAAAGTTTAATGGAATTTTCTATCTCCTTAGGGACTCGCTTACTCCTGCTGTAGCAATCCAGTTATATTACTCACTTGTTTTCTCCAGATTATCTTATGTTGTGGAAAACATGTTTCATAGACATGACTAAACCTTCCTGGCTCAAATCCCTACAAGTTCTCCAAAATAGAATTTTAAAAAGACTTACTTTCAAAGATCGGTGTTATTCTACGAATACCCTGTATAGAGCCCTTAGCATTCTTAAGACCGGTGAAATTGATATATTAAAAATGTGTTCTTTTATCTATAACTATGCCGTTTTACACAACTATGCACACCGATTGCTTCTGTACTGTTACTATAGCTTTTCTACACTTACGACAACTCTGAAGC
>WURT03026256.1:13526-32145 GCA_009936505.3 Holothuria glaberrima | reverse complement strand
TGAGGCTTAATGACACATTTACAGGATTAAGGGATAACCTTGAAACGTCCGGGAGATTTTCGGCGCCATTTTCACCTTTCACCCATGTAGCCTACCGTGGGGGTTTTAGGGAGATAAGTGTTTAAAACAACCTGGAAATTTTCTTTGATTCTGGGAAAAATAAATACTGGCATATTTTGAAAATTTTTATTAAGACAGCATAAGAGCTTTGTCATGTTTGACAGTTCATAGCGCAGTGTTTGAGATAATGAGCATTTTTGTAAAGCCATTTGCCTTAAGCTTAATTAGTAGACTCACACAGTTACGAGTTGTGTGCACCGTTTTCCACCTAAAAGTGCACACAGATCATACCAGAAGTGTACTTTTCCATACTGTGTAAGGTGCCATGTGTTTCGATGTATGGTAATAAACTCTAATCTCATTATCAAACAGATCAACAAATCTGAAGAGGTGGGCACTTATTACTCATAAAAGTTCATGTTTTGAGTCAGGTAAAAGTTTCCCTAGATCATAAGAGTTCTCTTTTTCACCCCAAATCTGCTTCCTCTTGGACCACTGAGGAAGTGAAATTGTTTTCACATATTACATGTCTGCTACTTTCATAGTGTTTAAGTGCGGAAGATATTCTTTATGTAAGAAAATGTGTTGCGATCTTTCTTAAGGGCCAAGTGCTGGGGGATAGAAGTATATCTCGATGAAAACGTTACCTTGTTATTTTCCTGGTCTGCTTCATTTTTTTATTTTGGACACTGAAACAACGACATAAAACTCAAGTAAAGAAGTTTTTAACTCCTTGAAAGATAGCCCATCTTAACGCATACCTAAATTTGCCACAGCAATGATACAAATATATTTACTGAAGGCTCTGTGTCACTATATGCTTCATTCAAGATACCACCAATAAAAGCAAACAATATTGTAAATAAGTTTTTACATTTGCTGTATTAGATAAATGATACTTCGTTGAAGAATTTGTGTAAGATATGAAGATACATATCTTTCATATTTTGGTCAGACAAGGAAATGGAGCCACGATATTTATTTCAACTGCAAAACTTTTTTAAGACTACTTTTACTCTTTTCATGAGCTGCTATAGAGAAGTAAAATCGAGTTAAAGGGACAAACAACTCGAGTGAAGCCTGTTTGCTTTTATATGGTGAGTAATTGAATGACAATGTCCAGTAATCGGACTATACATAAAAAGTGATGGCTTAAAACAATACGAAACATCAGCTTGACAAAGTACAATACGAACATGAACATTAGAATAGCATTTTTCTGTGAAGTGTACGTATTTGCTTTTTAAGCATTAGTGCATGTTGTACTTTGTCAAGCTAAATGTTTCTGCTGCACAGGAACACTTTAACCATATTTCTAGTGATGAGCGAAGCCAGACAAGTTACTGAAGGGGGGCATATGGCTTCCAGGTAACGAAAACTTTCAGAAGGGCCGAATGTGTAGATATGTATTAGGTCAATGGCAATTTGAAGACTCTCTAGGTGGCGAAAAAAATTTCAAGGGGCGAAGCCCCCCTTGCCCCCTTTTGACTGCGGGCCGAAGTAGCTTTGAAATCATGTTAAGATATCACTTATCTAGAACTTAAGCCAAAGCAAGATATAACTTTTACCCCAGCAGTAGCAAACGATTGTAGTATGTATAATTTTTTTTTCTTAGGGTCAGATTTCGTGCGTCCTTAGTGAAAAGTTGTCAAACTGTCTCAAGAAGTAAAACTTAAGTCTGCCTAAAAGGCGATTTTCGAATGTTGATTCCGGAGAATCCATGCGAAATTTTTACTTTGCCAAAGTAGCACGTACCTAAAAATTGTTTACTTATAGAAGGGTCAGTGTATTACTTCAGAGACTCTAAATTAAGATATCGGGATCTGGGTATTGCTATATGTGTTTGCTCGTGCAGATGATGTGCCTTATCCCTGAAAAACGTATGAGTTATGACCTGGCAATCCCATAAAAACTAAATATCTTGAAACCTTTTAACTGCATTCTATAAAAGGAAGGGAAATTGGAAGTCATTTTGTACAAACTTACCTCTGTTAGCGTTCTTTCCCATCAATCGTTAAATTAAATGCGTGTTGTTGTAATTGAATCCCAAGCAAACGACACAGAGAAACTCATGTCTGCTGTGAAACTAGGTATGAAATGATTACTGAGTTCCAAAGAAGCAGCCGAAAAATCTTGATTGCAATGGTAAGGTAAAATTACTAGTCCCCGTAGGTCACAGTGCTGAATGTCGTTAAAATGAGATAAACATTTAATAAACTCATTCACGAGTTTCTCATATCATGGTTCAAGGCAGAGAATTGTAATTGAATACTATAAGAACAATTAGTGAATGTTTACAGCGTCAAGTTGCCCTTGACTGAAAAAATATTCTTAATCGTCAGTCCTTAATGATAAAAACATTCAACTGTAATCATTTGAAGCTAGTGACATCAACCAAGAACGATCTTTCTCCTGGTTCGACCATTGCAATAAGTTCTATGGATTGACAAACTTGATCTGTTTTCATGTTGAAGTAACAGAAGATGCCTAATGGTTCGGTACCAATGCAAGTTACGGTACTTAATAACCAATGTCTTATGTGGGGGTTAACTTGGTTTTCTTCGGAAAAGAGAACTACGTATCCAAGAAGAAAATCATCAAAGCGGACCTTTGTTAATGTTTATTGCAACTTTCAAACTTTACTGTCACTCTTTTTTATTACTTAAACGATTCGTGTTGTGATGTGCAAACAAAGCTTAACTCCAGAAAACACATTATTATTTCCCATAAATAAAACCGCACAAACACGGTCTAGGTTGTAAATTTTTTTTCGACTGACGGCGTTCAACTGTCAGCATCAAGTGTATTTTAAACGACATGAATCCAGTCACGTGATATAGCAAAGCACTAATAGGCTAGTCGTCTTTACGTTTGGTCCAAAGCAGTCCACTTCGTACATCGAGAAAATTTCATAACGATACAACAGCTCTTTATATGTGCTCACTGATCAGTTTCACGACATGTCTTGCAATTTTCTTTTCACTGTCCGATCTCAATAAAACTTGACATTATTTTATGTACTGAAACTTTCTACACCTTTGCAACCGTTCTTTGTGTGTATAAAGCCTGCATAATAAAGCGAATGAAAGCTAGTTCGACTTTAGGTGGCTGGGTAACTTTGTTTCAATACAGAAGTTTTTCGGGAAGAAAATCCTCTGATATGTAAATCATGATTAATTTGTTGCCACATATTTTTGGGCAGTTATAAGATATCGCCACAGTTTATTGATGAAATACCACAAAGCAACAATACTTAAAACAGAGGGTAATCCAAGGAGTTGGTCATGCCATCCCAAAACATGCTTTCTCTTATTAGTTCCTAGTTCTTAGTGGCAGATATCTGTAACTAAATTGTAAACAGTCGATAAGTGACATTAGGTCAAAAATCTGACGAAGAGTATAAGTTCATGGTCTAAGGTGTACCCTATTGATTATATGGAGGCAAACCTCGCTGTATGTACTCACAATCAAGTTGACATCCCTTATGTATCCGCTTGAGTCATTTCGGACGCCTATTGTGTTAGTAATGACAACAGTTCTGAAAAGTATCAACGTAGCAGTATGGTATCCTCAAGTTTCAAACTCTTAGCTTGGGCGCCGGTTGTGCGAACTGGCAGTTTTTGGTCAAAGGTCACGTACCCGATGGAACAAACCTGGGCCCTGTTTCAAAAAGAATAACCCTCTATGATAAGTCATTCCGACAATTGCATGATAGATCAAATATAAAGTCAATCTTCACTTTCTATAAAACAGGACCCAGGCCTCGATTGCTGGGTATAGAGGTTTTCATATGCCTAACTATGAAGATAAGCCTTCACTAAAAGTCCATGGCTGGTTTCCTTTGTATATTTCTAGACGCTGGGCGGTATCCTAACGTTTTCTACATAAATATATAGACAGAGAACCTCACTACCAAAGTTCGAGTTTTTGCTGATGAAAACAAGCTGTCTTCAGTGTGTTAGAGGCTGTTTGAGTCTGATTGGACCACTTTGCTAAAGGTACCACAAAGTTTGCAAGTCGCATGCGTCATTGATGTTTCGATGGCATCTTGTGTCCTTTGACTCCCTGAGGTGAGCATACCTCACTCGGAAAGTGGGTTCCGTATACATGACTTGAATGTAAATGTTGATTTGAAAACAGGCTATATGCAAGGACATTTTGCCCAACTACAGGGTCGCTTGCAACACTCACTTTTCTGGCCCAGTTTCAAGCCCCAATGGTCTTAAGATTTTCTGCCCAAAATGCCTAGTTACCGCTTTTGCTACATGTGCGTTTTGCATCATTTATTTTAGGTAAATCACCTGAGGTGTCGGGTCATCCCATCTCGTCACTTCTTATTCCTTAAGTGCTCCTGCATTACCTCTAAATCTGGTGTCTTTTGACAGACCTGATAATTTTCTAAATATGTGCTATATGTCAATCAGTTCAGGTTCGTTGTCCCTGCAGTGCCAGTGGTCAAGACGTTGGTAATTTACTCTTCTCAAACTTTTCATTCCAAAATGAGAGCACTTGCGTACTACACTGTACTCTAGTTATTCATTCATTACGAAGTAGTATTGAACATAAATTTGAAGAAAGTAGAGGGCGTCTTCACGGTAAAATGAACGTAGGGTGGCGTCCAAACACTTCTTCCTCATTTGACAATATGTGGTTTGCCGACAATAGGCTAATCTCACGTTTGCCTTGCTCTTCAACAACTCCCTGGAACGAAGTCCGTAACAACTCCCTGGTACAACTTAAACTACAGTCTTGAGCAAGACAATGACAGGCTTGACTGCCTGAAATTTTTTAAACATATTGTATGATTTCCTTCTGTAAAATTATAGGTCTCATTTGTACTAAACATTACTGCCTTACCCCTACCAGAAAGAATGAGAAAAACTTGAATGTTCGTACCGACCTCAAACATGCATTGATATTTAAGCACGCTGACCAAAGAAACACTTTCACACAAGTGACGCAGTCATCAATATCCTTTCCAAGTTTTTTGTAGCCTGTATGCCGTATTGAAACTCAGTAAAAGAGCGGGGACCAAGAAAAATTCGGAAAATTTACTGACAGTATGAAATGCGCATAAACACATAAGCCTCAGCAGTTACTGCCCGAGGCTTCTCTGTTTATCTGTAGTCCATATTTGTAATAAAAAGCAGTATAGTTTGGTCACACTTTTTCCATATCGGAGTATCCCGAGTGTGGGTATGCAAGGGTAGCCCCAGGATTTTGTAATAGCCTGCGACGTCAAATTTGTGTGAAAAATTTCGTCGGATGGAATATTCTGCGGAAGTAAGACAATGTGCAGTAATCTTTCCTAGATTCTAGCAACCAAAGTCAGTCTGCAATTACTTTGTAGTGAAGCTTTGGAACCGTCCAAAAAAGAAAGTGATGCCCGGGGGGGGGGGGATTTTCTACTATTAAGAGAAGTCCCCTAGGGTTGACTTCTACCTTTTCAAACAACAGCCGTTGCCACCAGAGCTCTTGCCTCATTTTCACACGAAATTTAACACAAATCTCCCCCCATCTGATCAGTTCGATAACCAAGGCCCGTCTTCGTTAGAAGTTAGCATTTCCAGGAACATCTAACCATTTACATTTCAGAAGTAGCCATTACATATTATATGAACACCTCTTTTTGAAGTACCAACTTTTACCAACAAGTGCAGCCACTATAGATGCAGGGGTAATAAACATCCCTTTTAGGACAATCATGTGGTATGATATGTTGTTTCAGTCTGATCGTGATGTCATTGCTTGGAAACGGCAATATAGGTTTGCTTCAGTTCGGCTTTAACGGAAGCGAAGCAGTATGTAACCTTCGCGTTACAGCGTACTCTGCAAGTGTAAGTCTCGAAGAGCAGCAACGTCCTTGCCCATTGAGTCAGTTAAATCATGTTTTCCGCATTTTAAGTATAAAATAGTTCCAAATAAGGTGCCTGTCAAAAGCAAGAAAAATATTTCCCGATAAAAAAAGGAAGGGAGTTGAAGGATATATTCATGACTGATTCGTGAGATTTGGGGAAAATGAGCTCTCTTTTGCATATTAAAATTTCACGGGCATAATTTAAGCATAAGTTTAGGACTGTCGATCAATATTTAAAACTGACTAGCTTTTTGAGATCGATAGTAACTTGGGTAAAACGTGGGTGAAAACAAATTGAGCGTTAGAATGATCCAACGACAGCGAGTCCATTGTGGAAAGGCAAGGCTCCAAAAAGGCCAGTGATGTAGTTCGAAGGTAACACCCGGTTATGGTACGACTAGGAACGAATGGAAATGTGACAGTTATTCCCCTGAAGCCGTTTCTCTACACGTAACAGTGAGAACACCAAAATATAGAATGGGTGAGCCCAAGCTGGAAAATACTTTTTTTTCACTTTTTAGGACCTTTTTTTAATGTTTTATTTCAATGTATGTTCATCCGGGCCATTCATAACAAGTTTTATTTTAGACCACTATTTCTTATTTTCAAGTCACATGAGATGTTGTACGACAAATTTGATTTCATGCAATTAGTAAGATTTCAGCAAACAAAAATATGACGAAATTAGAATCTACCGTTGTCTTAAAGATTTCACAAATCTGAGTGCAATGCCGCGTATAACTGTGTAATTTTCACCGAAATTACACCCTAGGATTAAGTACGATCCGTTACTTTAATGTGAAATCACTACTTTCTTCGAAATAAAGCGAACTGTATAGAAGGGCACTTTCGTGGATATTTTTGTTACTCAGCGTCAAGTCAGGCAGCTTATATCTCCCTAGTTCCAAAATATTCTGTTTACGTTTACGTTTATATAATATTCTAATTACGTTTTGTGCTCTCAATTTCCGATCCAGTAGCTTGTTATTGTATGTATTTGAAATAGTCACACTCCGAACAAATCCAAAATTGTGTCTTTATTAATAAAAGTAAGAGAGTGCTTGTCAAATTTCCTTCTTGTCTTTTGATTCACACCATAGGTACAATCTCAGCGGGAATTAAGCTTACGTAGATAAAAGATGTTACATCAATATCCAACACTTATCTCCTTGTTAACTGATCAAAAGAAATTTGCCATTCCTAGGGGCGAATTTTAGATCCGTTATTTTTTATTATTATTATTTTAACCATGAAACATCAGATTGTATTGCTTTAGTCACTTTCATTAGTGTGTCGTTCTTTCTTCATCCTCTAGGGAGCTTTGAGATTTCAAGTGTCCTAACAGGATACAATGACAAGACTTCTTTCCTTGATGGGCCTCTTTAAGAGCCAGGATATCAAACCGATTAAAGATAAACATGGCATTTTTCTATGGCCAAGCATCCCGTCAGTCTGGCGGTTAACGTTTTCGTCATTATGAAATCTTACAACATCTCCCAAACCGTTGACGTAAGTTTGTGCATATGCCTTATAATTAACTAATTCTAAAAATATTTCTGGTATGTGCGACTTAAATGAATTGATAACATGAATCGATCGATGGTTTCATTGGACAACCTGGTAAAAGTGTAGAGTAATTGCAATGTCAGCAAGCCTCTTTTTTATGTAGGCTACCTCAAAGGGAGAAGGCAGTCTCCCCAAGTTTATTTTCAAAAGTTTGCTAAATCTTACAAATTTCCTCTTATTTCGCTCACAAGTATCTTTCATTATGTTTCCGTATACAAAAATTAAATATTGAAGGTAAAACCAAGGAGTTTTTCTGCATTTATCTAACAATTGAGTAGCAACGTATTGTCACATGATTGATAAGAGCCATTCCTAAACAAGGATGACGGGACACACTCATTACAAGTGGAGGAGGGGGACTATATTTTCTCTCTAAGAGAGGCAGGGCAGGGCGAAACTACCATTACTTTTCTCTGACAAAGTTGATACAGTTATTTCATGTAACTATCTCACATACATGATATGATGCAAGTCAAGGACGGGAGTTTGTCTTGAACATGGGGGCGCGACCCACCTTTTACAGTGACCCATTGTTGTGAAATATTCTTGCAACTCGATTTCAAGAACTGAACTCAAATTTACAGAGTCAAAATGGCAGATTGGTTATCCAAGTGCTTGTCTCTGAGTTACAGATTCCCTTTTCTCTTTGTGTTATTTATTTCCTCAACATCATTACCACAGGTAGCCAGCAACAAGAAATATCTGCTACGTAACTCCTCTGATTGACAACCAGTTGATAAGAAGATTTAATCCTCCAATCATTATTTCATACAGGAGTAATCAAGAGGAACTCAACCGAAAACCTGTATGTGATATTAAAAAGATGGAAAAGATGGCAAGGCTGCCTGGTTGTAGTGTGTTTCGGAGGTTGCAAGGATTTCAAGAGGGGACATCCACTTCAATCCAGTGTGTATATTGCTGCCGATTTCAAACTATTGACGTTATACTACTGATTGTGCCAGGTATAAAAAATTCTTTTAATCAAGAATTTAATCCACTAATACGATGAAGAATCAAGAAGCAACATTCCATTGAGTTTTTATAGAACCTTTCCTCGCTCAGCAACGTACCTACCTATACGAGTTAGTAAGAGTTTATATTTGTCGCATGTGTGTATTGGTTGACAAGCAGTTAGCAGAAGTGCATGAATTATTTTGTGATCCCCAAGTTATGGCAAAACGTCTCGAATTAGTCAATATCAGTAATATTGGCAAATGTAAAAGAACCTACGCATAATAGCCAGCAACCCATCCAAAAGGTTGAAAAGGGCATTCCCCTTACGTGATCACTGCTCTTACCACAGGTGCACACGCAGTGGTGGCATCAAGAATTCTAAAGTTGGTGGCAAGAGAGCTGAGACAAGCAAACGTTTGGGGCCGGGATAAAATCCTGTTCTTATGTAGTGTTCCTGTAAGCTTTGTGAATTTGCACGGAGCAAACTGAGGGGTGGCGGAAAGCCCGGCTCGAGGGAAAATGCCTCATACCGTTCCCTTGATGAAGTCGCTATGCACACGAAAATCCAGGTGATGTGCAATGTTTTGCAGGTTTCCTTTCAAAATTTTAATAAATTTGTAATGTAAAGAAGACATTAATGAGTTTGCACCGTAACATCTTCACCCATTTTAAGGGTTACCAGACGTCCGGTTTTACCCGGACATGTTCTCTTTTTACTGGTTCGCGCAGGCGTACTGGCGGATTTGTGAAATTGCTCACAATGTCCGGATTTCATGTATTTCCCACGTGATCTTACGGAATTTTGCTTAGTGGGCTGAATATTTTGAAAGTTTTACTGGTCGTACCTTAGGCCTGACCGTCCAAGTAATATGCCAATGCTGTGATTAGTGAATAAAAATGACAGTATCCTACCTGGTACTTCTTGACAAATACAAGGACTATAGATCGGATTCCCCGTACCCACGTCCTGCATTTACAAGTTGTACTACATACTTCACTGGTAGAAATCGCTAAATGCATCGCCCGGGCCTGCGTATACTGTTGTAAAATTAGGGCGGCGTCTGCTACCTTCGTTACCGGACAGAAGGGTCTGACAGTAGCGTGTTCTGAGACAAGGGAGTCACGCGTCACACGAGGCATGACAAACCTGTGCACCAAGTGACCGGTAGCATAGACAAGCTTCAATTATATGTGTTACCCTGTCTAGGTGTCCCATCATCTTAAGCTTGACGTCAAATTTTACTTAGGGTGTCATGAGCGCCCGTCGGAACTCTAACCAAAACATACTTCATTCAAGTTAAAGAATTTCTAGTTAAAACCAAAAATATATTGCACCATTTTGCACCTAGACACCCTTGAAAACCGAAAAAATTTGTAAAGGAGGAGGGGGACACCCTCTCCCCAGAACGGCAATCCATGTCCTCCTTTCCAGAAAATAAATATGGTAACCTTACCCATTATGTCCCCTATTTTTCTTACAGTAGGAGAATTAACAAGTCTTAGGTAAATTGACTGGAAACACCGTACTGGAAAAGGGGAGCACCTTGAACAATTGTCATCAAACACTTATGTCGGAATGTTCTCGGAGAACTGACCTCCTGGGAATGTTTAGCATCCTCTACTTTCCCTATCTATTACAGCTATTGCAGATGTGTTTGCACTTATAACCATAGTCATGACATGCAATACAGATGAGGTGAAGCAGGAAGAAGACAAGATTAATTAAAAAATGACTTTCAGAGAAATACATTTCAGGGATTCTCCCTTTAATAATTTTACAAAGACAAAACAAGAAGTTGCTATTGCACTTGCGCTTGCTTAATGTGTTAAGCATAGTGTTACCGTTTAAAACTGTAATAGCTCTGCTGGCAGGCCTGCCCAATCCACCGAGTTATCTTTTGCAGACTGAGTGGAAATGCATATTTCTTCGGTGATGAAAATGGCCTTAAGCTATGGAATGAGTAACATATACACCATTAAGACAATTAAGTTGTGGATTCTAAAAACCAGCTTTTATAGTGCGTTCCGTTCAGTATGTCTTCTCCTTCTGCTGTTTGGTCTGCTATTTTTTGACATTTACTTTTCTCAACACCATTCATCACCAATCAAGATCTCATGATTGCTTCGCCAAGGGAAACACATTTTGAGCTTTCTCTGTGAATCAATATTTAGCTGGACTGGAATTAAACATACGAAAGGGACTCATTTTTTATATAGAAATGCAAATTAGAGACTCTAATGCCCGGCAGCTGTGTAATTAAAAATGCGGTATTAAAAGTTTTTCACATCTTGCAGATGGAATTGTGTAGTCACATTTGCAAAAGTACAAAGTTAATGTTTTATGAGTGTTTCCTAAGTTGCAGAGTCATTACACTCATACTCCCAATGGAACAATTGGTAGAAATCGTTAGTGATTTATTGTCTGTTGTATATCAGTGATTCATACTTACTTATAAAAATCTTGAACATTGGTTACGAGATAATGTAACTTATAAAGTCGGACTAGAGTCATTTATCGTCATCACATTGGTACTGCCGATAGAGTAATAGGTGAAAATCGTCTGTGGTTTATTGCGTATTCTATATCAGTAACTCATATTTACTTGTAATAAATCTCGAACACCAGTTACGAGATGAAGTAACATGTATAGTCGCACTGCGATTAGACACACACAAAAAAATTTGTCTCAAAATTGAGCAACTTCTTGTGCAACCGCTACAATACAACTGTAAAGGACACAAGAGGTCCCCAACCCTATTGTGAAATATCAAGTGAGTCTTATAAACTTCACTTTTAAAAAATTCCCTTTAAGATATACCTCCAATAAAGTGACAGAACATAGATGTCGCAGTTTAATGGCATGCGCAAAGAACAATTTTTTTTACGAATATAACAATTGAGATACATAAAAAGTGTCGTTTAATTAAAAGTAGTTATACATGAATAAGTTTAACCTCACATACTAGTACAAAGTACGGTGACTGTTTTTTGCTCCCTTAAATGTAAATATATATGCTAAGGACACATAAGGAACAACGGAATCCTCCAATACACTGAAATTCCAAAGCAAGTATGATTGTCGGTGAGGTACGGTTTTTTGCATAATGTTGTAATATTTACAACACAACTAAACGTAATATACCATTGGAAGAAGACATTAGTCAGTCTTTAAACCAGCAATTCTCAACTCCTGTCCCAACCGAACCCACTCCTCGCTGTCCCCCATTAATTTTTCTGCAAGTGAAGCTATGTGGAAATGTTTGCCACTTTACTCGGGAGATGGATATTAACACCTGTAAGCATAGTGACTGAAACAGAAAGCACTGTAGAAAACATTCAAGTAAGTCCCGATAGCCTCGTTTTGTTTGACATATAAACCAACCTACTCCAGTTTAAAGACGGACTTTTGTCAAATTAAAGTTTGTCAAAGAAAATGATCTCCTTTATCCTAAAACCTTAGGTAGAAAACCATCCCACAGACTAGGATGGGAAACCACCAGAGGATTCAGAGTGGACGGCTAGTCCATAGCCTAAGTCCGCAAACCCATATGAACTAGTCCTCTAAAATGTTTCAGATAACACAACAGTACTTGCAGCGATCATCAACACAATTTTTGACTAACACATGTTTTCACATACACTCGTAATCGGAAGACAACCCTTGGTCCATGTTCTAACGCCGTTATATTACATGTTATCTATCTTGTGAATTATTAAGTGTAATGCAACCCAACAATGTAGGACATTTCAATCGAACACTAAATGCGAATTATTCAGAGTCCGGTATTCATATCGGCATAGCGTTCAATGCACCCTAACTTCGCCCCTACGGGGACTAATCCATCTTTTAAATCAAAAACAAATTAATGTACATCGAAAACGTTAAATGTCCTTTAATTTAATGGAATAGTTCGGAACAAATAACTGATGTGTCTCCAGTATTAATCTTCCATATTATAAAAGTAATTTAATCGTTTTTACACAAGCTCTTGGATCTTCATGACGAATACAGTTCCCTAGCCAAGGGGCGGTGGGTGGGTGGGGGGGGGGGGTTAGGAACAAATGGGAACACGAGAGTTCACTTCAGTACTATAATTTAACCGTATATTTTTAGAACCCGAAAACTTCAAGGACAGTAATTTATATTCCCCCACACCAAGAAGAATTGATATGCATCAGACTATAAAGTAACTCGTAATGTAACTCGGGTAGACTTTAATTGCATGAATTTTCAAAAAAGTTCAATATGCAAAAAAACTAACGACAAATTTCTCTCTATAAGTGATTAGTAAAAAAAAATCAGGCAATCTAAAGCAAGAAAACATCCTTCTCACAAGAAAAACGTCAGCATAATGCTTTTTGGAGGCTTTTTCGGAAGTTGTGTGTCCCATTTGGGTCTTGACTCTTCTTGGCAGTAGTTTCAGGTTTTTGCCTGCAGTTAAAAATGGCCCATAGATGGTTCATTACATGTTAGTTTTTCTGGTAATTGTTTCATTAGGAATTTTCACGCTATGTTCATTACCTTTAATATCATCAGACCAATAGAACTTTAAAAAGGTAAGAAAAACAACTCATTGATACCTTTTGCACCATAAAAGATTCTTGGGAACAACATTTAACATCTCTCTCCTTAGAAAGTTATAATAGGACAATGGTAACTTTTTGGCTCAAGCACTGCCCTCACTTCGGGTCTATAGGTAGTTGATCTAAATATCAGCAGTTTAACTTTTTAACACCTCAATACTTTGAAGTCTTAGGTACTAGTGGGCTTTCTGCATTCATCTGTCCCTATGGAAAATATTTCATGAACTTACATCAATTATGAAGTAGTGTATTTCTCTAACAATGACAAAGGAATGAACTTACTAATATTCCGCCAACCCTTGCACTGTTAATTATTCTAACTAAAGAAGTAGTTACTATAGACTCGTAACGGTCTAAGTGATTGTTCAACTCAAAAGGACCATTCTTCCGTTCAAAAGGGCGAAAGAGTTATGTTTGGTTAGGAGGGTCCAGTTTCTACTAGAGAAAAAGAAAAATGTGTACATTAATACGATGTACGCATTTTATAAACATCGGCATGTGCCGATATAACGCATATGTCGGGTCGGTAGCGTAGGTGTAGCACTGCTACACTATTCCTTTAGTGAATTGATATCGGTGAAAAAGGCAAATTTCACTAAGTTTTGAGAAACGAATAACATATGCAAGAACAATTCGATATGCATGGAAAAACTGCAGGAGCGTAACTTAAGAGGGGTTTGGGGTGGCTCACCCCAACTCGCAAAAGATGTAACTCTAGCAGGGCAAAAATATAATTCGCAGGGCAAAACTGCGAAATAAAAAATAAAAAATATATTTTAAATTATTATGACCAAAGGTTTTGATATTTTTTTAGAGTTTGATAATAAGTTTCGAACTAAAATAAAGCATAGAAAAAATCTTTCACTGATGTTCATGCAAATCATCATGAAGAAAACCAAAATTTTGACAGTAAAGTTGTGGAAGGAGGATCTCAACATGCCTCGAAGCTCATCGAAGCTACACTCGCTAATTTGAAAGAAACGCGCTGTGACGAGAAAGCTATGGATGCCCAAATAGATGCTGCCAAGGAATCTGCAAAACAGCTTGGAGTAGACATATCAGCTGAGTATGCAAAGAAGCACAGGACCAGACTTCAGCCAAGAAGGATTGATGAAAATCCAGACTCTACCGCACAACTGATGTTCCACACGTTCTACAAGAAAAAAATGTGTGTATTCATAGACAGCCGTGTTGCGAAGTATGGGGAAATGCGAAGGTATGTTTGGAAAAAGGGGATCCATTAGCCAAAACTCTTGAACTTCCACTGACTCAACCAAGCTCCTCCGATGTTGCAGACCTGTGCATGCTGTTTCTCCCTGTTGAACCCATTGAACCTGAGATGCTGGAAACAGAACTGGATGTCTTCAGGTCAATGAAAGAGGTACAGAAAATCGTAACTGTCACAATTGCTGTCAGGTTTGCATATGACAACTGAAAAATATACCCTGCGAAAACTGTCATCATGATCAGGAGTCGTTTACATATAAACGTATGTAGTAGGCGGTAACTAAAATCGATGCTAATGGTAATCTGGTCGGTGCCCAACAACTTTCGAGGTAGATGGGTATCCTGCCCTGCCAGGAGACCTTTGGTGGCCTCTGGAACCCTCTTACAAAGGTGGTCCAAGTTACACCAATATTGTTTACACTTTTTTCCTATTGCGTAAAATTTTACTCAACAGTTTTTCTTGTTATAATTATCTGGTTTAATTTAAAAGCGTCAGTAACTTAACCACTATAAGATTATTCTCTGTTAAATTCCTCATTTATATTTTATGGCATTAATGTGTTTAGGTAAATGCATTGATAGTTTATGAATTAAAGCTAATTGGTGTAGTATTTTTCATTAAAGATGATGTTCACTATCAGGTCTCGCACAATAATAATAATAGGAGAGAAGAGAATAGAAAAGATTGTTGAAACAAGGTTTTGATAGATGTAGTGGTCACGGCTGAAATTTATAATAACTTAACGAAGATTTTAAAAAAGTGTTTTATTTTATAACCTTTGTTCATGACTATATTTAGATGAAAAGTACAACAGTTTCTTCTCTGTAGAATGAGAAAAAGTTTAATTACGAAACACATTCCCCAGACTTCTATGAATCTATTAAAGAGGCTCAGCTGAACTCACTC
Organism: Holothuria glaberrima; assembly: GCA_009936505.3. Classification (NCBI taxonomy): domain Eukaryota; kingdom Metazoa; phylum Echinodermata; class Holothuroidea; order Aspidochirotida; family Holothuriidae; genus Holothuria; species Holothuria glaberrima. Next base: position 16,989 of record WURT03026256.1, on the reverse strand, counting down.
AAAATCAGGTATATGACCAGTTCATTACTAGCATTATTCATACACAATCACTGTAATTCTTGCTATGAGCAATGCGTCTCCACCAAAAAGCAATAAGACTTTTGCAAATAAGATTGAGGCTGTAATGGCGTTGCACGTGCGTCCAATCCCCACTGGAAATATTGAAGGGTCAGTATTAAGGTGACCATTTAATAGAAACAGTGGGTTGCAACGCCCATCGGATATAGGTAATAATGAAAATATATCTAAAATTTCTGTGAAAACAATGAGCATTCACAACGTATGTTGTTATGAATGAAACACATAACTTAAATTCATTCCAACGTATAGAGATACAATGTAATTTATGTTTTACTCGGCTCGCAGCTTTTAGTGTTTCATTTATAGACTGTGGAGAAATTTTATGATGTCACTGTGGGCTAAGTACCTGCATGACTAAAGCAATATTATCAAGAGCAAATACGTGTTTCAAGCATATAAGAAGTTCACCGAGAGAGTAGCGTTTATTGTGGTTAATGACCACAGAAACATGGAAAGATAATGATTCGGAGTTATTTACGTATCAGCTTAGTGGCTTAGCACTTGGAATGGACATATAAATATCATTATAGTATCATAAGAAAAAGTGAGTTGACCACAATATAGGACCCTGGGTACCCTAGTAGAAGCACGTAAAAAATCCCGATTCCTGTTCAAGTGAATGCATTGTTTTTCATTACATAAATGCAACGTGAAACATTGTGCAGCGCTTCAAAAAATGCCGTAACGAAATATGACTTTCGAAAATATCAATAGAACATCCAACCGCGTCAAGAAAGCAATGACAAGTTATTTGTCCTATTGCCGGAAACAAATTAAAACCCTTAGCAAAACAAATATTAAGAGATACAATCTACTCTCGACAAAGTTTTTTCAAAAAATGAATGATGGAAAAGTTGTTCTGATTTATAATTAAATCAGTGATTACAGTTCAGTTCAGCAAATGAGCCCAACCGGGAACATCGGGGAAAAGACAACGTGCCTATCTAAAAAATGAAACCTAGTTTATTTCTATAGACATGGCCTTAACCAAAGTTATACACGGCATGTAATAGTGCCACTTAACTATTATTTGCTGATGAAAATTTGAAATCAAAACTCATGCAAATTTTAAGCTGAAAGATAGTAGAAATAAATCCTTAAGTCTTATTCATCAAGTCTTAATCATTCAAAAAGTGAAAAGTTTGGTTAACAGAGAAGCTTGAAGCCACTTGCAAAAGACAAAATGAAAATTTGCGAACTTAGATACTCAGTCCCACTAGACAGGGTATGCCCTGTACGATTCGCTTGCGAAGAAAATTGAGCTCTTCAAAAACACATCAGAAAATTTCAAAGTCCATCAATGTATGATTGGAGGAAGAGAGTGGGAGCAAGATGTAGGAGAGGGGTCAGCAGCGGAGGTAAATATTAAAAGTAGGGATAATGTAAGGGATTTGGGCTAAGCTTTTTCAGTCTATCGAAAAAGCTCTTCTACAAGCAAACAATGATGTTCACTCTGAAAGTAACAAACAACAGGTTGTTCTCCTAGTTTTGCTGGAATTCAGGGCAGCTTTTTATACCATAGGCCATTCAACTTTTAATAGCCGTCCTTTTTGTGATTGTTAAGTCTCAAGCACAGCACTACATTGGTTGGACAGCTACCTGCGTAATCGGAACAACGGGGTGTGTATCTCTTCGGAGACTCCTGACATGGAAGACGGCTTCCCTCAATGATCGATTCTGGGACTACTTGGGTACAGTATGTGTACGCATCCTGCAGGTGAGACAATCCGCCGAAATACAATTAACTGGATACAATACTTATGCTGAAAATACGCAAATGTTGGTTTCGTTTGATATTAAAATACCAGGTACTTGAATTGTTGCTCTCTGTCGGCTACAAAGCTTTATAAAACAAAGTAAAGATCGGACGCTGGTCGACAAATTACAACAACAACCAATCATAAACCGAGTTCTTCATTGCCGGTTCCTCGAGATCTGTTCACGGAAATACTTGTCCTGGGTAAAGTAGAAATAAAACCAACAACGTCACCCAAGGAATCTTGGAATCATATTTGACCCTGGTTAATCCATGGTTTTTCAGATTTCCTCCATTGTAAAATGTGGTAACTATCATTTATGTAACCAGTCTCGCATACGCCGTTTTACGGATGAAGGTGCCTGCAAACTAGCGGTTCAGACATTCATTTTCTTCAAAATGTATTATGCTGATACTTACTAATACTAGCACGTTGTGTCTTTTCAGGCGTTTTATTTTCGTTCTTGTCGTATGGCCTATTTTTGTAATTATATATGGTTTTCATTGTACATTGGTCTTTTTAAAGGGCTGTGTTTATTGTAAGTGCGACGTATAAATGCTCTTTTCTCTTTCGTATTGGCATACACAAATCAGCTGTCTTTTATTGGTGTAAGTTGCAATGATACGCGTTTACCTCCAGCCGAGGGCGCACTTCCTGACCCGTGACATATGCATTTATTCGGATCAGGAAAAGTAGATGCAATAGAGATGAGGGGAATCAGTGAAAATGACAAATATGCCGAAGAGAGAGAGAGAAGTAGATGTAGGGGAGTGGTACTGCAGGTGGCACTAGGGAGGGAAGTGAGTAGAGTCGCAGAATGAAAGTGGATATTAGGGGAGAGGACAGAATCATCCATGCTGCCTCATAGTAAAGGAAGGGAAATGAAAGAGAGGCATAGCTGCCAGCACAAGAATAGGAACAATGGTGAGTGTTACATTATGCTGGGCGTTAACAAAGCAAACTACAAGTTTGAATTGTTACACTTGATTCCAGCATATTACTTAAGCATTGGATGAAACACTTGTGAAAGAGCGCAACGCCCCAGGAGAAGAGTGGGAAGTTAGTGGTATCAGAATGGGGGAATCGAAACATGGAAGAGGAGAGAATAAAGTTAATTTATGCTGAAACAATTGAAAGCAGGTTATTTTGTCGTTACTATGTCATTTGCTTCTAAATGTGAGTTTGGGATTTTTACAATCACTTGTAGCCCTAAAAACATTTGAAAGGCACCTTGAAAGGGTTCTAGCGTTGATTATTATCTTTTTTGAAAACTTTCCCCGACATAAATAACAATACCAATATCTTTCACCTTTTGATGAAAGGGAACTTTGATTGTTATACCCGTGTTTACTTTCCAGTGGCACGTATAATTTTATCACTTTCAATGATCCCGTTTGGTAACACTTTAAAAATCACAAAGTTGATAACGTGACTTTATCGTTCTCTCGTTGATGTAGGTATATGTATGATGTAGGTATGAACCTACATCAACATTTTAGTTGCTCTGTCATAGTGACGAATATTTGAGTATGATAGACTCCACAGTTATACTTCATCTACACTAACATCCGGCTACTACTACTACTACTACTACTACTACTACTACTACTACTACTACTACTACT
>WURT03026256.1:1971-13426 GCA_009936505.3 Holothuria glaberrima | reverse complement strand
CTACTACTACTACTACTACTACTACTACTACTACTACTACTACTACTACTACTGATGGACATTAACCTTTGAAACGTAAGCCGTCAAAGACATGCAATGAGACCAGTGTATGCAAAGAAAGAAAAATAACACCGTCTGACTTTAACACATAAAGGAGTATTCATTTTGGCCCCAAATTCTAGAACAGGCTTCTCTGAATAACTTTCATATCATCTGGACGTGCATGTGCATCTAACCTGGGAATGACAAACTCATTTGACAATTGAAATCAGTAAATGAGTCCTCCAGTTGTGTATAGTTTGGAGAAGTGTGTCTGAGAAAAAGTTCGGAAAACTTTTTTGTTGTCACTGAATGGAGAACGAAAGCAAATGACTATTGAACCACATCGACCGGTGCTACTTAGAGTAAAGCCCGGAAGCATGCAATAAGGCCACTTGATTTTGACAGCAGAGGGAGCACATGAAAAAATAATAAATCTTGGTTAATAGCATGATGCCTGCATACATTTTGGTATCGAAAAGACTGTAGGAACATGGAAGAGGAAGAGATCTCGCCAGGAAAATGTCCATTGTCCCCTTCCCCCAGGCTCTTCTAGTTAGAACTAGGAAGAGAGTTTATTTCTTGATTTTTCTTATTTTGTGTGCATAAGTCCTTGGCCATCTTTGATATTTTCTGTAATGAATCTCCTTCACAGAAAATAAAAAGTTAGTCACTATCCTAAAACTGAGTCAATTTATCCCTGAGGTGAATCACTTATCTAATGTGAGTCACCCCAGGGACAAATTGACTCGGTTTTAGGACAGCGACTCACTTTTTATTTTCTGTGTTACCTAACAGACACTCTGTTTTGGTTAGCATCTTGCTTTGTACACTGGAAAGGAAGCGATACTGTCCTTCAAATTCGTCATTTATTGTAACCTTGTTTGCCTCGCGGGTATGGATCTTCCATTTATAACTCCAGAACAGACAATGAAGTGGCTATCAGTCCCTTTTGAACTGTGAAAATGCTAAACGCTCATTTCCGAAGTGAGAAATTCGATTTCGTCAATTATTCCGTCTCCTTGAATATCCATTTGATAATATAAATATCGACACAAACAGTATCTGCGTTATTCAAACATTTCTGCCCTAAGATGACATTTAAATTGCAAATGAGAGACACATTCGTCAACTTTACTAAACCTGTGATAGCAGATATACAAGTATTTTTTACGTATTTGTTCATCACCTACGTCAACTAGTGATGTATTGCACACCTTTGATGGGTTTATGCGGAACCATCCTAATGGAAAGAAGTGTAAGGATGTTGGCTGTAAGGTTGAGTAAGAAGCCTTGAACCCAGCACTTTAACAATCGATATTGAAAATACCGAAATGGGCAGAACAACTTTGTTGATACCTAAAGTAGTCTCCGACTATTAGAAGCTTCTACATTAAATTTCGACTGGATTTTTTTTTCAAATCAACTCCCTTTTTTAAATCGTAGAAGCTTATATTTGTACATTTATACACACAAACGCACACACGCACCCCACACATATGCATATATATATATATACACATATGTCCATTGCATGTTTTATCATGACCTTCGTTACTCCCCGAAAACTCATACTAAGCGCATATTTCTGGTAACAACTTGTCATCCTGTCATCCCAACATTTTTCAAACAGATTAAAGTTCCTATGGCACATCTCCAGCATCACTATTAAAAACCTTTCTAACCCTCTTTTTTTCTCAGACAGCCCCCTTACATACAATCTTTGCTTGTTTACAGCAAACACACAAGAACACTCACCTCGTGGCCCAAAGGAACAACAGTTGCAGCAATGCCCGGTGCGTTATTTGCAAATTTAGGCAAACTTCACATACCAGAAGTGTCCCTAGTAGTGAAGTGAAGCTTTAACCTGGTAATTTCAACTTTATCTCTTCTACCGTAACCTATTTCTGGCTTGCACTCGTTGTGGTATGGGCAACTATACTCGAAAGTCATTACAAATCTGGACCTCCTGAGAAGCCCGTTAGCATAAAACTCTGATTACAGGCTATTGCTTTTTGAGCCGTAACTAATTAATTTATACCCGATGTCTTTTCGCAGAGTACTCAGTGGCACGAGTAACACTTGATAGCAGTTTGAGACTTTGTGAAGGGCCATGCCCGGTTGGCAACGCCAACAAAACTGAACGATCACTGTATTTCCAATTGACAAAATCAAGCAGATATGTTGAAACAGCCCTAAAGATCATAAAATTATGCTACACAGATCTCGATAAGACGGGAAAGATTAACCCGTTGTTCGTAGACCAAATCGCAACGGTGCTCAAGGCTCACATAGACAGTAACCAGAAAGAATATCAGGCGGTACTGGTAGCAGCTCTGTTCGACTAGGAGATGGCGCGAGTATTCCGCACACTGCAGAAAAATAGGTCGTGTTTTACAAAGGAAGGATTAGCGCAACTGAAAGTAACAGCGGAACTAGCAGCCATAAGGCAGGGTCAAAAATCAAGTGCACGTTCTGGTCACCGTACTCAGTTTGTTAGGGGTGCTAGTAGGTCTAGAGGGTACTACAATAACCGTGAATCAAGTTATAGAGGTGGCAGACAACATGGAAGGGACATATTTTACCAATTGGCAGGGAACTGGTACCCACCCTCTTCCCCAAATAACGGCAATTAAAGATTATGATATTGACTAATTTGGCCAAGTGGCAAGAAATTGGTGCCTCAGAGACTGTTATTTGCTAGATTGCTGACGGTATTGTACGTACTGCCTTTTTCCCATTTGCCTCCACCGATAGAATTATCAAACAGAAGATTTCCGTAATTCAAGGTGTTTTATTTTTTGGACAGAGAACTTTCACAACTTGTTATAGATGGTATCATTAAGAAGTGTACAACAAAACCACTGGTAGTTTCCCCCTTGAATGTGGTACCAAAAAAGGGAAAAATCATTGGCGACTGGTAATCGATTTAAGAGTTATTAATCGTTCTGTTAAACCAAAGACTTTTACCAATGAAACAATTGACATTGTTAGCTAAATCGGGTCAGTAAATGATTTGTTGGTAACATGGACCTTAAAAATGGTTTCTATCATGTTCCTGTAGCCGAGTAACATCAAACATATTTAGGTTTTCAGTGGAAAAGGCAGTATTATTGTTGGACAAGGTTACCATTTGGTATTAATGCTTCACCATATTTCTTTGCAAAGACATTGCGACCAGTTCTTACTCATGTGCGTGCATGCGGCCTTCGTACTGCGTTGTTTGTTGATGACTGGTTTTTGGCGGCAAGCCCAAACAACATTGAGGAGCATATAAAAATTCTTACTTCCACGCTTGAGAATCTGGGGTGGACCATTAATTACAAGAAGTCATCCCTTAAACCTGAAACGACAAAAGTTTGGATTCGCTACGTTACCATTAGCTCCTCCCTAAACCTGAATTCAAAGCCGGGAATATGTATTCCGCCACCCAGAGACAGGAAATTACACAGAGATAAAAAGAGGGCTCTGCACAAAACTACCATTCAAGCACGAATTCTGGCCCGTATAGCAGGTCAGTGTGTGGCAATGGCAGGAGTTACACTGCCAGCAAAACTGTTATTTCAAAGTATATATCGTGTCTTAGCGACAAAAAAATTCATGGGGGGATATGTTAACAATTACAACTTCAGCAAGAAACGACCTCGAATGATGGTTAACTCAATTTCGTAAATCATCCCCTTCCGGCTAATACCGGAGATAATTGCTGTGATAATACATCAGAGAGCAGTGGCAACGTTAATCACGCCAATGTTGACAAGACAGGTCTGGTTCCCGATAATAGTGAAAATTTACATAGACAAACCAGTGGAGCTTCTAACGCCAAAACGCACGATGTGGACAGCAGGACCAATCCCAGAACCCTTAAAGAAATCCGAAATGGAAGCTTGTAGCCTGGCTAACATCTGGAGAAGTAACCTAAAGACTCTAAACTGGCCAGAGAGAGCCCAAAGTCAGTGTGCACTAAGCTGGGCACAGTCAGCATTACAAACGTATGACAGACAACTACGATAATTTAGTTTTTGCATTAACAGCCAAACAGCTTTCCCAACAAGGGATTTGGGAACTATAGCTGCTTCCTGTGCGAGGTTGCCGATTCCTCTGCCAAACCGAGATCCATCCTTTTGTTGCACTATAGCTGCCTTGACAGCGTTACAGGAAACAACAACAGGAGATTCAAACCCAGTCCAAGGAAAGGAAATGTCGCGACTTCTCACTGCGTTAGAAACAACAACACACGAGAACCTATGACGCGCTCTTCTGTAATGCCAATGCAGCAATTTGTAATACTTTTTGAGGGGTGGGGGAGAATGCAAATCTCACCCTCAAGCAAGTGAGACTAAAGGCAATCACCTTGCTGTCATTTGCATTATGGCAAGGCCGTCAGACCTTGCACCAAAAGGAATTGTGTTCTGTCCAGATGGCGCTAACAAACCCACTTGACGTTATCCCTGGACCAATAAAAATTTAACGAGGACTGCATACTCTCGATCCACCTTTTCGGGATCAAGAATGACATCTATCGGAAAGGATTCGTTGTTACCATTCCGGCAGCGTCAAATGTTTTCGTAGATCCAGTGGACTGCTTAAAAATTTACGTCAGGAAGCCAATGCCAATGAGAACGCTGTGTGTGGATAACCCCTTATTTGTCAGCCTCAAAGCTCCCTATCGGGCACAATCCGCAGGCTCAATCGCAGAACAACTCAACTCGGCTGTAAAATTAGCTGGTTTGGATAACAGTGGTTACAGTGCGAAATCCTTCCGACCAACAGCAGCGACGGTCGCCATTGCTACGGGATGCGATCCTGTCATTGCAAGAAAGATTGGGCGATGGAAATGGCCCTCGGTATTTTATGACCATTACGTGCACTCGCGAACTCCCAAAGACTTTGTAAATAAGCTGTTTGAGCACTAGTGACCTCTATGTAAACCTAGTAATATTTCACATGTTTGTATCCTTTTGCTCTACTACTAGGCGTTTTGTCATGAAGATGTTTTAAGCTTTATTTACTTTATTATCTTGTTAGTGTCGGTCTATCTGTAATGTATGTTTTACTATATCAGTAATTACGATAGGTCGGCGCCCTCTTAGAGACCGGATGTCATGTCCTGACCTTTGACATGACATCCAACTTCGTCTTGTGTTTACCTTGTTACTAGTTCTGGTACTAATTATCCCTTCCGTGGCTGGTGTCAGCCTCAGTTACCATGAATTGTACTGTTGTGGCGATTGGCGTGGAGGCGCCAAGATAGGCGATATGTAGTAAAGTTGTTTTAAGCTTTATTAACTTTATTATCTTGTTACTGTCGGTCTATCTGTAATGTATGTTTTGCTAAGAATTTTCTTAGGTGGTATTCACAAACACAACTTACGCAGTTCGTTAAGATACGCTGCGTAACTACAACAGATGCACATCAACCAATCTTTGTGAGGTTGAATCTTGCTTTGTGATGTTTTGAGCCAACCACATTGACTGTTATTGTTAAAACGCAATTTCATGTGTGTAAGTAGTCTTTCTGAATCCGGGCCAAGAATCTTAACACTAGCGTTCAAAATATGATCTGAACGCTATGATGAGTTATGTATCGTATACATTTTGATGCTCAAAAGTTCAACGCCTGAGTTTGCAGGAAGGGAAGACACGCGAGGCACGCATTATTTCCCCCAGAATATTTGTGGGTAAACCGAATCCTCAGAATTTTGCAAAATGTGTTTGAAGCATAGTTGTTGGAAGATGTTCAAGAATGGGTAGCTGAACCTTGTTTCGGATCACCGTCCTGGGGGAAGGTCTAAGGGGAGGGGGTGTTTTTTGGATATTTGAGGGTCCTTAGATGTAATTTGGTGCATCATTTTAGACAAATTTTGAGGAAAATAACTGCAAAATTTTGAAATTTCTTACAAAAGAAACAAAAAAAGGGTTTCGTCCTTGGATCTCGGTGGCGGAAGCATATAGTTCCGCCCCTACAGCCCCCGCTGCCTACACCTATGGTTTGAAGTCAAGGTTAGGGTTTAGAATACGGGTTAAGGATACCCTCTCCATGGGTTATCGGGTGCTGCTCATCCCATAGTGATAATAAAAGTGAGGAATAATATCCAGAAAGTTGTTTTTTTTAGAATGCCATATTACCCGAAATAACGCGCCTATACGGAAGCCATAATTCCCCTTCTTTCCCCAAGTTGCCGATGGACTCGGTCACTTGTACAATTACACCAACGGCCGTTGATACGACCGTCACATGCATGATCAATTTGCCAATGGGCCTTCAACTTGAATGGACCAATTAAATGAAGAGTCGAAAATCGAAATGGCCGATAACAGACTGGCCGGGCACTCCCGTTCTCTCTTTTCTTTCCGTTCTCCGTCTTCCCTTTCACTCCCTTCTTTCCCTTTTTCTTTCCATTTTTCTCTCTTCTTTTCCTCTCCTCTTTTCCCCCTAATCCCCGCTCGCTACGGCCCAGAAGAAGTAAAAACAATACAGTAAAAATCCCCCCCCCAAAAGAAAATAATTAAAAAAATACAAAACATTCACCAAAAATAATCGTTAGAAATAAATTTCGATTGAAAATCCTAAATATCTTTATACAAGGTTAAAAACTAGGAAAAATAATCCTAAAAAAATATGTTTGAGACAGTTGCTCATCATATTTGGGTATATTTCTAGCCAAACATATCAAATATATTTTTCAAAATATTTTTGTTGGTATTCAGGTCAATTAAGATGGCGGAAGAAGAAAAATGGCCGGCAAGTGGTATAATTACAATATGTTATATTGATAAGGAAAATAGTATGTAAAAAATATTTTTAGGGTTCCAGGTAAACGAAATTGGAAAAAAATTATAAAATGGACATCCATATAATTATTATATAATTGCAGTACCTTGAAATAATGATAAAAATATTTATGAAAAACATATTTGTCAAACTTGCTCTTAATATATGGCCAAATTTTATGCCAAATAAAAGAAAAATATTTTTTGAACATTTTGATGGCAAAGAAAGCAAAATGGCTGCCCATTGGTATAGATACAATATAGAATAATTACAATGAAAATAATTTTTAAAAATATTTTCAACACGTTTAAACCTGACGTCAGTCCATAATCTGTAATAACTATTTAGAAAGTATTTTTCTGGACATATTTTACAAGATCCAGGTCAACCAAGATGGTGGAAATAGCAAAATTTCAGCTCATATAATTTAGATAATTGTAATTATATATATATTTTTACGATTATGTGTTGTGAATTTTTTGGGGGGGATTTTTACAATATTGTTTTAACTCTTTCGGCGATTTTTCACCATATTGGCTGGCAAGTACTCTTGTGCCAAGGATCGTAAAACTCAGTCTCAGTTGTAATTTATAAATTTCCATCATTATGAAGTGCTATTGTGGAAATTTACCATGATTTTTAGACAATTTTTGGAAATGTTTCTTTTTTTTTTGGAGGCCATTTTGCTTTTCCGCCATCTTGACTTACCTGAGTCCCGGCAAAACAGTCCCAAAAATTAGCCTAATGGAAGTTTTGTCAAAAATATGACCCAATTTTAAGATTACATGTCTTAAAAATATTTTTAGGAATATTTTCTGCCCAGAACTGTGTCTTATATAGTATTTACCTTACCTTATCTTACCTAACCTCTTCGTGCCAATCCGCACATGAGGCTTCCACGTTCCTTCCCCAGATAACCCTATCCATGGCCTGTACCCTAGGTTCATGCCAAGTTCTCCACTCAAACTCCTTTCTTTCTTTTTCTACTGTCCTTCTCCATGTTGTCTTAAATAGTATTTACAAACCGAAAATGGCGGGCATTTTGAAAAATCGGTGGCCATTTTGAATTTTGAGTGGCAGGTTTTTTTTCTTAAGAGCAATCCCGAAGGAGCATGTGTCAAACTTTGGAGCTTCTTTACACTTGTGAACGATTTTACCCAAAAAATATATTTATCTGCCCTACTAATACACAAGAAAAAGGAAGAGACACTACTTGTGTTACTCCGAAACCAAAATATATTTTCGCGAACAAGCTAGATAAACGTTTGGTTCGTTCGACCTTCTTCAGTTGCGAACATGAAGAGAACTAAGGTAAACAAACAGAAGTAGAATAACAGGACACTTAAAGGAAAAAGAAATATTGCTTTCTAAGTAGGTACATATGATAAACAACAAACTATAAATAATTAGCAGCAAACAGCTTTATTGTAGCTTGTTCCATTCTAGAGATATGGATATTTATTGCAATGACATGGTGCATTATTTCTTTGGCCTTTAAAGGGTAAAGTTAATCCTGCTTTTTGCATGTAGTTTGTTTCTTTTATTCAGACCAGAGTGATATTTAAGCAACTCTTAAAGGACAGATCCTTCATGATGTCTTCAGTTACAATAGTCTGAAGCCTTGTTTTCTGAAAGCGTCTTCCGAGACAAAGAATATTACAAATGTAAATAAGCTGAAAGATGTTATCAAGCAGAATGAGAACAAAGTTGTAAATATAATGTTTGTTCCAGATGTAATTTTTCATGATAAAAATGATAACATCTTGTCTGTTATCACATCAAATGATGTTTTATGTTTTATATATTACAAGTACAGAGTCCATTATTTGGAACTCTTACGTTGAATATTCGTACCACAGTAAAGAGTTAGCAGTACCATACCCTCTAGACAAGCAACAAATTGCGATGCAGTTTAACCTTTTGTATGAAACACCGCATGAATATATGTATCGTCATCGTGCCAGGTACAAACATGGTCAACTTCAAGTACTAGTATCTATACCTAAAGCTCCAAACAGCTATTCTTTTTGGTGGAATGTTAGCAGACACAGGAGATATTGTAAACTATTTGATGGGAAAAGATTTGAAATAACAGGTACACTGAGCAAAATGTTTGAACAATTGTTTTTGGAAATGTTAAGTCGATGTAATTTTAGGTGCAAGTAATGGTTATTTTTCATACGTCTCGTTAAAATTAACGTATGCTCTTCCAGTAACCAATTTTGGTGTTGTCAAACGTATTGGATCACCATGTTGAATGAACTACATCTTGTAAAGTCGATTTGTTTACTTTTTTAAGAAATAAAGACCAACCTTAATTCCATTTTTTCATTAAATTATTCATGTGTTAAAGTGTTCACATTTCATACTCAAGAATTTTTTGTTTTCGAAATTTCTGTTTTGTATTTACAGTACTTTTTTAAAAAAATGTTTTGATTTATCTTGTATTTCAAGTATTATTATGACGATTGCATTTTGCTGTTAGGACAAACAGTATAAGCATATCTGGTTTTTCATGTTACTTAACCAGAATTTTATCCTAAATGCACCTCTGTACGTTATACTAAGTGTCAAATCTATAATGCCAGCAAGTCTTGATGATGCATGTTCATAGCAGTTTAATTTCTTTGTTTCTTTGGTATTTCATTACCCATGATCAATGTAAATAGGCATGCAATTTTTAGTTCTAACTTTTCGCTCTGTGTAATTAAGTCCGGCACACCTGATCTGATGAATAATTTGAGTGGTTTCACATTTTGATGTATTTCTAAGTGTTTATGTTTTTAATTGTAAGTAAAATTTTAAACAGGTCAACAACTTTAAAATCTCCCGAGGGATGTCATGAAATAATCCGTGCAACCTCTTCTTTGAAGATATTATTTGCTTTCTTGTTTCAAATAATCACTTCCTTCCTGTTTACCATCAATCCTCCTTTGTTCATGGTCAGAGCTGCAAACAGCCGTAACAACCGCAAAGACTTCCTCATCCGGTTCCAACTAGAGACTTCCTGTGACTTTACAGGCGTATCCTAAGTTTGATTTGATACAACTCTGGTTGAACATTTCGGAACTGAAGTGACCAATCAGTAGTATAGGGGGAACTGTCAATCTCAAAGTAGCCTCTTGGATGTTTCAAGAAAATTTCTGACAACCAAAAATTCTCGACACTTTGATACCGACTTCCAATTAGTAAACATCCATATTATCTATCGTTATGACTTTGATGGCAACTAGATTTGTTTTCAAATAATGGTTATCAGAAGAGAATCGTTAATAAAATGACTTGAATCAGAATTAATGTCTTTCTCGAATTTTTTGGAGAAGTTTTTGAGAGCAACCGAGGCATGGCGCGAACCCAATACAACAAAAAATTTCAATAACATTAACTTTTCGAATCAGCATTCTTGTTTGTCATCTATGAGACAGGTCTCTTCTTTGCTCTGTTTATATTCTTCACTGGAATACATGTGGATAATTATATATACACATATATATTTGAAAGGTTATGACTAAAGGGTACTAAAAGACAGCTTTACAGCACTGTTTCGTAAGGGTCCAGTTTAGTGGGTCCTCACTCTCCAGAAGCCTGATGTAGAATCATTGACTGATTTACACTCTCACGAATATAAAATGTCACACTGTCACAAAATCGCTGCAATCAGGGTGACTTTAAGATTTTGAAGAGAATGACGGGGAAGATTCAAGTGCTCCGCCACCGGGAAACTTGGAGTAGCCTCACGAATAGACTTTTTATGGTTGTTAAACCTAAAGCAAAAGGAAGCCTTAGTTTCACCTACGTTAAGACCCTCATTACATAAGTTACAGTGAAAAATGTAAACAATATGACAAGAGCCACAATTTAGATTAGGGGGATTCATGGCAAATTTTACACTGGGGATGTTGACATGTTCTCCAAGGATGCTGTGTTTGCAGATCTGGCAGCCTTTCTTCTTGCAGCCAGTATTGCTCTTAATGGTTTGACCAGGGGTGGGTAATTTGGCGGAAGTAAGGAGTCTTCTGAGATTGGTTGGAGGTTTGACGGAGGGCAAGGAGGGGAGAGCCTAAAAAGATAGTCGGGAGAGTGGGTTCGTCTTTAAGGGTGGCAAAAGTTCAAGGTGTGAGCAAGTCGCGGGATTAAAGGAATAAAATTGAAAACGAGAGGGATGCATTGATTGGGGGTCTTAACTTTCTAGTATAGAAGATCATGGAGCTGGAGAGCGGCAGCTTTAATTACACCCTGTTTAATATTGTGCATTAGGTAACCACCATTTGAAAGAAAATGGCCAGTGAGAGAAGAAATTGAGCGTTCATAGTCGATAGAGTCGGAATAAATGCGTTTAAGGGGGAGACATTGGCTATACACAGTTGACTTTTTAAGTTTGTAGGGGTGGACACTATCAAAATGAAGCAAGAGGTGTTTGTCAGTCGGTTTGCAGTATATCGAAGTAGAAAGGGTGTTATCCTTCAATGTGACTAGTTCATCGAGAAACGGAATTTGGGCTTGAAACTTCAAAAGTGAACTTAGTACAAGATAGTGAAAAGAATTAACATGATCCTTATAGAGCTCAAGAGCTTCCTTATCAAGTGTCCAAATAAAAAAGATGTCGAATTAAATTTGTCGCCAAGGCCTATGAAAAGGCCT
>WURT03026246.1:0-15527 GCA_009936505.3 Holothuria glaberrima | reverse complement strand
TAACCAATCAGAATGCAGGATTCTCAATAACGGATGGCTAGAGGTGGTAGAATAAAAGATATTTACAATATTTGCCAACAACTAAAATATGAAAGCTGAAATGTTTTAAGAGTGGATGGAAAATTTACACAGTGAAACGGGGAGTCGAATATTCCACGGTTTCATTTCTAGACTGTAAGTAAAATTTGCCTGTATTACACTGTTACTTAATGAACATGATGAAAAGGTCTCTGCTCTGAAACCTTAAAAAGTGTACATAAGAAAGAAAACAGACATGACCTAAGTTCATTTCATAGCATATTTAGCAAAAACAAAATGTGAGCATGGTATCAAAACATACAATTCTTATCAGGCACCGATCCCAGAGAGGGAGGGAAGCTTTCCGGCTCCAGCCAACCACCCCCCCCCTCCTCCAATTCGGCGTCACTAACTTTTTTGAGACAATCCCAGGGCTGCTCTTCCCAGTTAATGGATTTACTTTTTTATTGCCAGATGCCAGGAAATACCATTCAACAGTGGTTATTTTCAAATTTTCGTAGCCACCCCCCCCTCGTAGCTTGGTACTTTGCCCTAACGGAGTTAGCCCCCACCCGTTCTTGGTAATTTGTGTATCCACCGATTCTTATGACCGGATCCCGTGAAATAAGCAGTTTAAATTATCACATTTCTACCTGAGGTTGAATCTGCATTTACAAATGCCATAATCAAGGCTTCAAGTAAGTTTGCTTCCCTTTTTTTCCTTTAGTTTGTAAACGAGTTGATCCTGAGTTAAACGAGTTTGATGATGTGGTGACTTACCAAAGAGTATGTTTTTAAAATATTATTGGATACATTTTCAAGTTTAGTGCTCACTGCTGCGTACAAGAATTAGCCAACTCGATAAAGTGTACGTACTAAGCCTAGCCGGGCTCTAACAACAGTCACCTTAGGGACAAACTAGCATGCAATATTTATTGGTGTTGCGCAGCCCACAGCTTCAACTGAATAAAAATGCATATTCCGAAGTACCGTCTCATTAAAAGAAGTACGTCACTCATAGAATTAGACCTTGAAGAAACCTATGGGCCTAATTTTGTGTGCTTTTTGTTTTATCACTAACTTATATTTGCATATTCTTCAGTCATGAAGGGGTTGAAGAGTATCCTACGAGAAGTTGCATAACATACCTTCGAGAAGCCATAATTTTCAGAACGAATCAAACGATGCTCCGTCAATGGTATTTGGCTGTCCAAATTATTTAGAACAGGAAATAAAGGAGTGCAGTCTGACTTGAAAAGGATACTTTAAGTCGGTGACAATTGTCGAAAGCTCCTGTCGCTATCGCAGCACCACGTCGACTAATCTTCGCCCTCTGTCTAATATTTGCCTTTCAATTCAGAAACCCCTATTGATTCTTCAGAACACTACTGAATTGACCAGTTACATG
The DNA here is from genome assembly GCA_009936505.3 of Holothuria glaberrima. Taxonomy (NCBI): domain Eukaryota; kingdom Metazoa; phylum Echinodermata; class Holothuroidea; order Aspidochirotida; family Holothuriidae; genus Holothuria; species Holothuria glaberrima. The sequence continues at coordinate 14,101 of WURT03026246.1, read as the reverse complement.
ATATATCGTGAATATCAGCTAATAGGCATGTCGCAAGTTTACTTCAAGCTTGCCACCAAACACATGATCAAGAAAACAGGAATTGATCTGATCAGGGCATTCCCGGATCTGATTTATAGGCTGTCTCCTAATTGGCAAGCTAAAGAGGGTGCTCTGTTGCTAAACGCCTTTCGTTCCTGGAAATAACACCCGGTCTTGTCAATGCCTTACCGAAAAAATGCCAGATACAGCCGGAGGTTGGAATGGATTGTTGAAGACAAAGTCAATTAGCAATATCAAGTTTGGATGAACATTTTTTTTTGAGGGGGAGGGGGGTATTATAAGATAATTCTCAGTTACAAACACCTGCAGGACATTTTCTGTCACATCCTTCATTTGCTTTATTAGTGTCGCTAGATTGTTCGAAGTGAGGGACTCAACGTTTCCTCCGAAGGGCAAACCAAAACGAAGAACCGTCCGGCCCCAAGGCATCGTGGTGACTCAAAGCATTCCCTCTTAGGGGCTGTAGCGCACAAGCCTTTCTACTGGTTCCTGTGGGGGCAGGAAGAACGTCCTGTGGCTCTGGGGTATTTAAAAAATATAACCATAAGACTGAATGCAGTGGCTTTGGATACGCCTTTAGAAGACCACGAAAATGAAACATTGTACAGTTTGCCCACATTTTGTTAACCTACTGATTTTCGGGGGTAGGGTGTCAGTGAGGACAACTAATCAAGTTAAGGTTTGCATTGGGCTTTAGAATGATAATTCGACTTATGTTGCCCAATAGGAGTAAGTGTTGAGACAACGTCATACCAGCTAAGGTGTTAAAGGGAAGACCTCAAAGTATTGCATTAAAAAAGCATTAACATCTGCCGATCCGGGACCTTACCTGGAAACTTTAGGAAAAAGAAGCCCCTTTTGTGGATTAGTGATGGGTTTAAGGTGCCTTAAAATTATAGTTTTGTGATTAAGTAGGCTTAAGGTGCCTTAACATTATAGTTATGACAAACGCATTCAGTGTGTTCTGTCAGCAATAAATGAGAAAAAGGGTGCCTAGTGCCCTGTTGGGTCATCGAGTGGCAGAGTGGTCTATTCCAGCTGCTGTGCACCAATGTTTCACATGTGCATGGGTTCGAATCCCGCTCGATGTACGTGGGTTTTTCTCCGGGTACTCCGGCTTTTCTCCCACTTGGCATAGACTTGCCTCTAAAATCGGTTGCCCAGCAGACGAAGTCGGTTGCGCGCCGGACTGAAGCACCTTCGGGTGGACCAGTTAACTAGCCGACTTTGCCTTTTTGCCTAGTGCCTGGTGAGACCACCCTTAGTACAACAACCAAGCGCACAGAAACTTCTCTTCCGAGTGCCTAGAAGAGCCCGACTCAATATCTTTCTCACCGACCTGATGGGTTCTTTCCCACAGGCGGACAGTCCGCAGTGTCCATTGAAGCCTACAGTAAACACGAACGCGGGAGTATCACCTGGCTCATGTTTCATAAAGAGTAACGATCGACCTTAAGTTTGATCTGCCATGCAATCTTCCCATTGAAATCAAACTTGAGATCGATCTTAACCCTTTATGAAACAGGGCCCCGGTCTCATAATTTTTGACGGTACCTGGCAGAACCATCTACTGTCCAAGTATGTGTGAGGCAAACTTGATGTCACTGAGAAATGATATAAAACCATACTTTTCACTGAATTCATAAGTAGTGTCAAGTATGAAGGACAATATTTGTGTTGGTTGGATAGAGTGAACTGAAATATGAAATATTAATAACAATGAAATCAATTACAAAAATTTCTGCTCAGCTTTCTCATATTGCTGGAGCTGAAAAGGAAAGCGTTACATGCACCGACCATCTACATTAATTCACAAGAAAGCCATACATATAGCCAAATGAAAGAAGGCTTGGTAGAATGTGGGTCTACCTGTTCCCACTCCGGAATCCTTCTACTTAACCATGCAGAAAATATATTTCGAGAAAGAAAACACGGGGAGCTGCAGTCACACCTTTCTTGTTTCATTGAAAATTATATGGCATTTTTTCTAAAGTTTGCCATGTTTATTTTTATACTTTCAGATGGGACATTTCAAACTGTATCTGGTGCTGTTCTTATTTGAAACTTAAAAGCATTTAGTGGTATTACATTTTGCCCAATTCATATTTGATATAATCCCTTATTAAGGCTAATCCTTTAACACGCGCAACCAGATACATATTAGTTATGGCTAAATCAGGTCACGATTTGAGACACTTGTTAACTAAATTGCTTCAACTGAGTCCATTAGGATGTTTTATTACAATATTACCCACCGTGAATAATCAATATGACGTAATCCCTTATGCAGTTCTGTGTTTTTCTCAATATTTGTTTTACTCGTTTACACTGACAGCGGACGTAAGATTGCTTTTTATGGTGATCTGTGCACTCTTTGCTTTTCGTGAATACCAAAAATCAAACTTAAACGAATAATGACAGTTTGCATGTGAACTGTACTTCGTTCACTTCACAAACAGAAAACTTATTGACAGATCGTTACAATATTCATAATACCTGTTTCACTTGAAATGATTCCGGATTATAGATAAACTAGATAAAAGATGTGGAATTGTTCAATTTTGTAAAATCTAGGCTACCAATCCTTTTAAGTACTTTAAATGTTGAAAGGATATGAACGCTACGTACGTCTGCCTAGCTGGTTTGAATTGATGCTTAATGACACCATAACTGGGAAGAAACGTATAACTTTTCATGTAAAAATAACGTAGTCAAAGAGTTTAAGTCGGTAGACACGAGTAAATTTCTATAGGAGGTACAAACATACTTTTTATGAAAATTTTATCAAAACGTTTTCAACAATCCCTTCAGCCAAGTTCCCTAACATACACATACGGTTTAACATAAAGAAGGTTAATTATTTCCTCACTAATTGCCAACACGAAGCAAACTCAACTTTATTGTACAATGGATTTAGGTAAGTATGACGAATGCATAATTTTTCAACTTAAAGTGCAGAGGTGCATAACATAAAATGAAAATCTAAACGGACTGACCAGACAGCAGAAAATGCTAGGATCAATTCAATGTTTTTTTTTTATATCTGGAGCCTCATTCCATCGAGTTATTCACCTATATCTGCTCTTCACGCATTATCAAAGATTTTCAAAAAGCTGTTCCAAACCACCTTCGTTTGGACAAAAAGCAAGTTTTTACAGAAAGAAATATTTCAAATTGGGGAAAATCATGAATATTCTAGGCGTGAGACACTCTATAACTGCTGGTTTAAATAACAAGGGTTTACTCTATGTATGCTTTGTAGAAACTGAAGGATGAGAATGGTTTTATATATATATATCGTAAGCTTTGGTCCGGTGAATGCTGTTCAAGCCCGTGGCTAAAGAATGGAGCGTTAAGATATCGGCACTTTTGCAAACATTCTTCCCAGCTTATAAAATTAAAGAAATACTGCCTTAATACAACTTGGCACACCTACTCTTTAAGCACCCTCCCGAAATTATCTTTCTCTTTTAAATACCTTGTCTACCTACGGTCCTTACGATGCTATTTTGTTAAGTAAACCTTATCCTTTAAAACCCTCTTGCTTCAACTGCCCATCGATTCCGTACTGACCGAGATTTAAAAAATTGCAAAATGTTTAAGATATACGAGCTCATTTGTGCGATGAGTCCTTTTGTCCTATAAACCGTTTAGACACATCTTGCCTGCATGGTACGGTGAACCAAACAACTCCTGCATTGTACAAGATTTATTAATCGCTGATAACATCTGTCCTTTTATACCAGCCTAATACGGGAGATTTCGGAAAAAGACCTTTGATGTAAGGCTGAGAGTATTGTCACATTTAGTCATTGTTTTCCCTTAGAGGACCTGTGTACTTTGGAGGGCAGAACCCCTTCGGAGATAACGTTTGGGTTTCACCCTACCGCATCAAACCTTAGGGACTTCACGAAAGAATGCACATGTGCACAGGGAGTTTCCACAGTAACAAAGGGATAACACACTTTCCCTTGTCGTAATCATTATTTTTAAGCAGTTTGCCATGCAGCAAAAGATAAACTTTATATTCATGTGACGCACCAAACAGTTTTACATAGAGACCTCTCGTATTACTGAGTTACGTTCCATTAATTTCGATCAGAGCTTGCTTTTGTAGGAAAAACTCTATTCGACCCTTGGTGATGGAATTGACAACAGTATCATCGGCGCAGATGCTAGATTTTATGCCAACGATGAAGCGGGAAAGGTGTATTTCATTACGACAAACGTCGACCTTATCAATGAACTTCACAGGTAAGGTCTAAGTGTATGCAAAAGTGCCCAGTAAGTTTGTGCAACCTTGTTTGGTTCGGGAATCGGATTTTATCTCAATTGAAAACTTTTGAAGGAATCTCATAACCCCTATTTTTACGCAGAACTTTTCATAAGTTTGAAAACATTTAAAAAAAAACATGTTCTGGCTTTATTTGTATTTAAGTATTCAAGGTTAAGGGAAAGATTTGACGAAATAAACGTCTTAAAGGTGCTCAGCCAGTAGCACCAGAGTCATTTGGTATTGGTTATTCATCGCTTGATATGTTAAGGTTTAACAATATCATATTTTTATGACAGAAATGTACAGAAATTTACTTGAAAAGAATGATGAGTGAAGTTAAAGAGTTATTCAAGGTAAAATTTGTCTTTAATTCCTTGTCCCAATATTACGTCATAACAGCAAATTTATGTCCTAAAGTAGGGAAAACCTCATAGACGGGTTAAGAAACCAAGAAATTTTACAGTGACCCAGATGTAATTCTTTGCAATATGACCTTAGTTGATTATATTTCAGTAAATTATGCAACATGTATCCTATAGAGAAGTCAACTGAACATTTCTTGATTATGCAACGCCGATAGATGTCTGATAGGTTTGTTTTAAAAATAACCGTGGAGTGGGGGTCTGAATATATCTTTTGTCGGCCCAATTTTTACGTTGAAGGAGAAGATGTGTCATATGCTCCTGAACCTTTCAACCAAGATGTGAAAACTATTCATGAAGAGCCTGTAAAATTTTCCTGGAACCTTGCTTGAGAGAACGTATCCCGGAAAATGTATGTTGCAAGATTGTTTCTGCTGCAGTTTCCAGAATTACTGACATTTGGCATAAACTCGTATTCCACTTTCCAAGGTGGTTAGTCACTATATCACACTCGAATTCACCTGCATATCCCACATTGTAACATCACCTGGGACAGCATTCGTTTTTTACACCCAAATGGACATGCTGTCTTGACTGCTAGAAAGATGTGCTTTAAACCATACCATCCTACTAACCAAATGGGGTATGTAATGTTTCCATCCAAAATAGCATAAAGCCGTTGCAATGCTAAGCGCTCTGGAGTGAATTACTGTGGAAGACATTTGAGTCAATCGTGTCTTCGATATCAATGTTTAACCTGAACTGTGAATCTATAAGAGCATGACAGTTGACAGATTTAGGAAGGACAATTCGGCACAATTATTTGTTACATATATGCGAGCTACATCATATTCCATTTATCCGGTGCAAACAAAAGCTTTGTTTAATTAACACAAAAATAGACTGTTATAAGTTCATAACAGCTGACTTTAGTCTTCTCATTCTCTCAGTTTTCCAAATTTGTCAATGAAAAACACCACTTTCATAAGCATCGTAAACAGAGTCATTATTTCGTCGCATTATTTCTGTACGATAACGTTTGGGAAATCAACAACAATTTCCACGTATTTTATCATGGAATCCTCTTAGCTTTTATATCGAAGAACTAAGTTCCTTACACAGTTTTGTAAGTCATTATCGTTAAGCAAGGGAAAGACTACTTTCCTCATGAGACGATGCCTACGCTGCACTGCAAAATGTGTGTCCTTATCCTGGGCACTAAAAGTAAGGAAATCGTATCTGCAGTACGTTTTTCACATCAAAATAGTCCTAGGAAGGACCGCAAGTGTTGTGGATAAATCGACGGATACATGGTTAGCTTTACAAGGTGTCAGGAAATAGCACCCAGAAATGTGTACTCGAAATTTCTTGGCGAAGTTCCCAAAAGGTACCTTGGCTAATTCGACGGATACATTATCATCTTTGACTATTTCCTCTGAATCTGCAGTGTCGATATCTGCAAAATGCACTATTTGTGAAATAATTTGGGTACTTATCCTGATTACCAGGAGGTGGGGAAAGGCGCGATGTAGCGATAGAAATGTACACATACTGTAAAGTGAAGAAAATCAACCCGAGCCAATTGAAATAAGCCCGTTGAGACTTACCATGGTTATATTTTATTATATCTTTATATTTAAGATATAAGAAGATCATGTTATTCATTTGGATTGCGTAAATCCAAATGTAAGATAATAGTCCGCATGTAACAAGGAAAGTCAGTATTTATAAGAGAGATTATAAGCAACTACAAAATTTTGGGAGAAAACAACCCTTTCCCACCATAATATGCTACACACTACAGTAACTCAAGTCTTACGATTGTGGTCTTAAGATTGAGTTACACTTTAAACCTTTCTTCCAAACTTCAACAAATGACAACTTGTACCAGTTCACTGTCAAACGTGCCAATCTGGGCCACATTGTCTTAGTTACCATGGTATCATCAGTACCATGCACATACTATTAGAAAGTTCCAAGCAAGGAAAACCATATTCACTAGCCACTCCTTGCCTATCCCAGCTGTTTGTTACCAGTAAATAACTATCACTTCCCCAATAATCCCTTTCCTTACTCTTCGACTTGACAATCTTCCTCCCCTCACCCTCTGGACCATTTTCACCTCTTAGCTAGGACAATTTTCACCTCGGACAATTTCTACCTAAACAATTCATACCCAAAGGAATTACCGCTCACAAAACTTTTCCCACCAGAAATGAGCATAAATTGTCGTTGACTTTGAGAGAAAATGTTAGGAAGTGGCTGAAGTTATCTAGTTTTCAAATTCTTTAATGGGAAATGTTTCGTAGGAAAGGTGTGGGTGGAAACCTTCAGAGAGGGGGAGTTATCTAGGAACCCCACCTCTGCCACTTTCTCTCTATTTTCCCCACTTTCCATGTGCATCAGCGGATAGGAGCACATGCCCCTTTCTTTCAGTTCTACTGGTAGAATATTGCAACTTGGGATAACACACATTTCATCTATAATAAATATAGGTACTAACTGGATAAACCCAACCTATCAAAAGTTTTACCTATTTGTCCTCCTTTGTCATTTTTTTTCACTCTTGTCTCATGCTTATATCATGTAGCAACTGTACGATAAGGCCTTTACATGCATAAACTCTAGTCTGAGTGTAAAGTACCTCAGGAAATTACCCATTTCCCATAGCCTAGTCTAAAACAGGGTTTGTATGGATAGCACGGTTACCTAACTGTTTGAGGTAGAGTACTGAAATTCCAGATAATTATCAGGACTAATACAAGATCAATTGACCTTTTCCAAATTTAAACAAAAACCAAGAATATACAAATATTTCAGCCTTTCACCAATTTCCTCAACAGAAATGCTCTTTAAGGATAGTATAAACGCGTAAACTAGATTTTACCTGTAACGTAATGCTGTTAAAACCGATAATGTAACGATAATGTAACAATAACCCACATTATAGTAAATATAATAACAACCAGTAGTGTAATAAAAAGGTTACCGATAAACCAACAACAAGCGATGATGTAGCAGAAAATTTACCGATAATGCATTAAAAATTTGATTTGATTTGATTTGATTTGATTGATTTATATCTCCAATGATTAATTAGACAAAAACAGTTAGGACAAATCACGATAAACGAGCGAAAAGCCACATTAAAGTAACAGAGAACATAGTACAACACATAAGAAATATCTTGCAACTAATAGCATAGATATTAGGCACAAGAAGATAAAGGACCAATTTTTTTTTTTTTTTTTTTTTTGCAAATCTGGCCCTTGATAATGAATCCTATGACTTTGATGGAGGTCGAAGATCATCTCTGAGGCCTTCAGAGGTGAAACAACGAAAACCTCGTTAAACCAAATGGAAAGTGGGCGGTACCTCCAAACGAAAAGTTAGAGTGGGTATGACACGGCCAAATTAGCTTTTGTGTATTGCAAGATTGGATACGGTATTGTAAAAATATCATTTCACACACGGTAAAATCTGGAGAAATTTGGCATAAACGGAATTTGAAGGAAAACGTCCAAAAATCCTGTTTCGAAAAATGCAACAACTGGTCACATGATCATATGACGTCATTGGCGGCAGAAATGAATCAAAAATCAAAACAATATAAAGAGAGCAGACGATCGGTGCTTAGTCCTGCAGTGCTAGTGTTTGTACAGGCCGGACTGCCTGTACTTTCTCTGACATTGTGGAGATACAGGCAGTTTTAGCGTCATTTAGTGCATACATAATACCTAAACGTGTAAGTACATATGAATGCACATCACGTTATAGAACTGCCTGTGCAAAGAACTGCTGCTACTTAGCCACAACGTACGTGCGCCGTATCGCGTCTCATAATCCTACAGAAGTAAATTCTGTACGTTTGGCCTTTCACGGTTTTGCTTAGCCTAGATTTTGTTGTTTAAGGAGACACACGAAGGTAGGTGCCTACATCTAATAAAGTGAAAAATGTCTATGTTGGACGACGAAAGCCTCCATTAGTAGGCCTAATCGTCAAACAAGTCATCGTATTCGTAGTGAAGCCTGTTGCTAAAGCACCATAACATTTCGTTACCGTAGCGTTACATCAACGCTGTATGCTACGTAATACCTGAAGCGTACAGTAGTAAGGTTTACACAGTCTTTGTGTAAGCGAGTCAGCAAAGTAGGCAAGTATCTCTTACCTTCGCTTTGCGGCCCTGAAAGTAGAAAATAAATCTCCGATATAAGCGACAAGACTCCATTTTGTAGCGCCAACTTTTCCATAATCGCGAACTAAAGGTTAAATAGTGTTGCTTCAGCGACAAAAGTGGTGCTGTCCCATAACTCTTCAGGAAATACGAGGGAGAATATACCTTCTCATAAGTTACGAATAGTACTAAAATGTTGTCGCCATTTTGTGCCCACTTGATGCATAGGCCTACAGCGCTACGACTGAACGTCGGAGATTAAACCATTCCTAACTAACTCTTGCTTTCAAATTGGTCAAAATTTCGTCGGTTAAATTTTATAAAAATTAAAAAAATTTTTATAAAAAACAAACGTGATAAATCATGATATTAGTGCAAAGTAATTGGCAAATTTAATGATAATGAGATTATAGATAGCCTGTATTTCGGGATGTTTACGTCTTTATGTGGGAACACAGGCTACACTTTCTCTAGCTAAGTGCACTGGTTTGGGGTTTGCGCAATGGGTGATCTAGTAGCGTTGCTAAGCCTGTCTCCAATGACGTCCTTTTCGTGAGATGCGCTAATGGTAATTTTTTGGCTTTCGGGTGTCAGATGGGCTGCGCGTGGCCTATATTTGAGAATTCATTCGGCCGTTGTCTAGCATATGTGAGGTTCTTTTCGTCTGGAAAACATTCCTATCGTTACAAGCTGTATCAAAACATTATTTATTGAAAATTTAATTTTGGCCGTGTCATACACTCTTTAAGGTTGAATTTTGTTCCATTCCAAACTTAAAATTATAGAGAAAAATATTCCTTTACAAACATAGCTATTACCATTAAAACTCTTGTTTAAGTTACCTAATTATGAGCACATGTTAAGAATGACGTGACTAAATGATGATTAGAAACACTCTATGCTGAAAGAGTTCTTTGCGTCGTGAATAAGGCTCAGTTTCTCACACAGACGGTCCTGGGTACGATTCCCTTCAAGGACAAGTTTTTTTTACTTTTTGTTATTTACATTTGGTACAGATCAAAGGTCATATGAGGTCAGCAGAAAACAAGGTGTGAAAATGTCGTAAAATATGAAAAGGTTAAGAAGTTAAAATTTGAGGGATGAGCCGAGTCAGTGCAATAAATCATTCACTTTCAGCAAGGAATCACTAAGCCTTTAGGCTTCTGGTTTATAACGCTCTGTCATATTGTTTGTACGATTTATGTGAAATAATTGTTCAGATCACTAATAGCACTAGAAATAAGTCATTGTTTAACCTGTGTACGGTACAAACCTAATTCGATACAATTCCCAATATCCAGCTGTGAAAGTATGGAACAGCCCATCATTAACAGCAGCGAGATTTAATGCATCCTACGATGACAATGTGTGTTATGACAAAATAGCTGCAACCCCTTCAGATTTGCTGAGGCAGCTGAAATTGTTAACATAATATGTAACTGTTAATCATTTCTACACTCGCCATTTTGTTCCCCACCTTCCCTCATGACGAAACAAATTGTTAACATTTAAAACAAGTTTCATATACTTCATCCGTCAAATCAAATCCATCTGTTCAATATGCACACTCTTTTAGCTGCAACCAACATAAAGCAAAGGACTGCCACACAGTCTCATATGCACACTTTCTCCTTTTGCACACTTCTATTAGTTAAAATAACAGGGAGTATATGGCGGGCAGGGTCGTTAGGTTTCTATTGGAAAAATAGAAGTCAATCAGTTTGGTAACTTTGTCACAAATGCCAAATCACTGCAGTTTATAAATTAAGGTTCTTCTTTGTTAAGAAAGTCTAGTTGTGTCGTGGCAACTAAAGAGTGTTTATTCTTTCCAGAAAAGTCATACAGTTTTCAGGTTAAGGGTGTGAGAGAAGTGACACTAAATGAGGAACCGGTGCCAGGATTTTTGAATATATAGAGTTCTGTTCAACTGTTCTGTTTCCATATTCTTGGCGTACTAGGAAGTTAGGAACCTCTCTTAAACCTTACTGCTCATGCAAACTTCTAGACATGTAATAATATGGTGCATTCTCAGACACACACACAAGTTCTTGAAACCACCACAAAAGCAAATTCCTTACAAGTATGTACCATCAGAATCGTCATTAAACATCTAAACTGCCTGAATAAACGTATTTATGTCAACATAGTTGAAAATCTTGAAAGATATCAAAAATTCATTTAACACCGACTGCAGAGTTGAATTGTCAATATAATGCTGTAATGACAATTTACCAGGACACACTCGCTGAGTTCATGTACTTGAAAGAACTGTCACAAACTAAGCTAATTTCGGTCTCATAAAAATATTTTTAACGGAAAAAATGAAGAGAAAACAATGCAGAACTACCACCCACCACTGAGAAATTGTATTCACGTACTTATGTCGATTATTCTACAAATTTACGATTGGAACACGACACTTTTGTATTTAATTTTTCAAATTTTCGAAGGTAACATTTTCCGCCTAGTTACTTTTAGGACCCTCAAACCTTAGAGGGTAACGATACCACATGAGAAGTGATGCTCACCACTGTCTTGCTAAGCACGAAGTTAAAACAGTCAAGGAACAGGTACCTCAGCTAAATTGTAAACAGCTGCAACAATGCTTTATTAATTATTTACATAACATATGCCTTCTTTAAGCCTGCTATAAAGGTGACCTAAAGCAATGACCGGGCAACACATTGAATAACTACTGAAACCAACTTGGCAAGTCTGGCTTTCATCTTATTTCCAAATTCTTGATAAGCCATTGCCAAATAATGTGATTAACTGCTACTCATGCAAAAGCCTTTAAAAAACTAATACCAAGTAGTTTTCAAGAGGTTTTATTAACCGATCAAAATTAATAAAAGGTATCCCTGAATTCAAGTTCTTTCATTGCCATATTCATTTTTTTCTTGAAAAAGTTTTCACAGCCAAATTAACCCGAATTTGATAATGATTATCATTAGGTTGCAAACCCGACTAAAATGGAAAAACAAGATCTAAAACTCCTTCTACAGAGATTTTTGTAATCCAAAAGTGTTTGTAAAGAAAAGTTGTAACTAACAAAAATGGCTAGATCAATAAGCATGATTAAAACTAGCACAATATGAGTGGTTAGCTTTAAGTAACAAGTTAAAAGAGATCATAGCTAGTGAAGCGTCTAATACTTGAAACTTGTAAAATCCCAAAAAATAGTCGTTTGTAATTTTAGGATCCTTTAAAACCACATAAAGAGATTCATATCTACTACATTTGGTAGATGAGTTAGAACCGAGTAGTGCCAGACTAAAATGAATGTGAAAGTTGGACCCAGCCCCCGGCTACACCCATGGCATTGACCAATGTAACATTAACTCTGCAAATGAGACACTAAAATTTTTAAATTTGTTTTAAATAAACCCTCTGTCATAATTTAGAAACATCCATTGTATTAGCAAAATGGGAGGAGAAAAATAAATAGCATGGCATCTCTCTAAGTTTAATGACTTTTATCAAACATAAACTGGACAAATCTTTTAATCACTCCAACTTGACAGCATTCCCAAGGCGGCCTATTAACAACGATTTAAAGTACAAATATGAACATAAACATCACTAATGGCTTTCCTTTTTTCCTTTGTCTAGGCTGTTCGTCTCTTGGGAGAGTGGACGGTTTCTGGCAAGGAAAGTCCCAAATCCCATCATGGTCACTCTCATTTGACTTTGGGTTATGCTGGCATTTTTATCTGGATTGCTGGAGGAGGGTTGTGTATGGTTCGACTTCCTTATTCACTCTTTTAATGAGAAAATAAATCACAAAAGAACGATTTATATTCATTCTATCTTTCTTGTAGGGCTTAAACAGAAATCTAAAAGCACAATTGCAAGACTTTCCATAACAAAGCAGGAATTTTGCATGATTTTTACATTCAAGAGTATAAATACAGCTCACTGATCAGTTATCGCGAAGTATATAGCCACAACAACCACCCCCTGCCGCTCCCTTGCACCCATGCAATCCAATCACTTAATTACAATGTCATTAAACACTGTGAGGCAATAATCTGGGTTTATTTTAAGACAGTGATAGCCAAGACCACATTATTATATGTAACTTGTCAAGTATTTCATAGATTTTTCTTGCGATTTTTTTCTTTAAGACACCAATTTTCCATTACTTCCTGAAAACTAACAAACGTCCATGACTTTTCCAGTACTGTAAAATTCCATTTCTTGAATGTTGTTGCTCTCTTGTCATGATTATCTCTACCACAAAAAGTTTTCAATCAAACTTGACAACAATATTTTTTACTTGATGAGGAAGTGTGGCTTCCTATCATTACCTAATGACATCACCCTGACACAGTAGATGTCATCTACATCTTGCTGATTGCCAGTTATCACTGAACAATCAAAGAGGCTAATATAGACTACATCATATGGAGAATGGTACATAGCTGAAAAAAAAATATTGCGTTCCTACTTCAGAAAGTTTTGATACCACTTAAACCATGCATTCTAGATGAAGAATAATAGGCAATTTGAAATAAAATAGCGCAGAGCTAGTTACATTTATTTTCATGTTAGTAATGGAAGACATCCACTGATTTTCAGCTCATGAATAACTTGTTCATCGATATTTTCAGATTTTTTAATGATTGAAACTACATAACTCTTGAAAAATATTATTTTGAGGGGGAAGCTATTACTAGACTTAATTGGTGAGACTAAATGGTTAAATAAGGCCTACCAGCATTTTCTGTCTGTACCATATTAATGTAAACTAAACTCACATTTCCTTTCAAATTTGCCATCTCCTTGTCAAAATTAAAGTACAGTAGTGCTACCCTGGGCATATGTAGAGGGCGCTTGATCTGAGCTGCCGCACTTTTTTATAGCTCTTGGACTTTTTGCCCGTTTTTGTTGTGTTTTTTGATGTGTATTTTGTATTTTGGTGAAGGTGGACTACTTGATATTGTTATACTTACCCGATTATGCTTTCGTGTGGAGAACTGAAGAAATGGGTGAGATGTAGAACAGTTTTCGTAAGTTACAGTGTGTTTGTCTTTTTCGTACTAACTGTCGTGCACAACATCGTGCACTTCGACAATACAGAAACTATGGAAAGGCCTAGTAGCCTATACTATAGCAGCCAGACCTTACACAGCATACGAAAAGGTATGCGAAACAATACAATAGATCCACAGCTGGTAAAGATTTTGAAAGACGAATCTATTTTAAGGCGATACAGGGGTACTAGAGCAGGAGTGCAGAGGCGA
>WURT03026235.1:0-10768 GCA_009936505.3 Holothuria glaberrima | reverse complement strand
CACCACCACATGCACGACCACATAAACCACTATATTCACTACCACGACGACCACATGCACCACCATCACAACCACCACTTGCGCCACCACCACTTGCACCACCACAACGCCATGCACCACAACATGCACCACCACCAGCACGGAAGTAAGTGTTTGTTCGTGGAAGTGTGTTTACAGATTTCGTTCTCTTAGAGCTTAGATATGGCTAGTTTCTATTTCTCATACATGCGCTTTACTTGTGCATATCTGTCGGACGAGTCTCGTGGGCTGCGAAGCTTGTGGAGGTGAGTGTCCGTCGCGTCTTTGGAAGTAATAGCACACCGGTAGCGCGAAGACTGTACACAGCACGTGACTAAGTCTTGCTTTTTAAAGGGAGAAGGCAGCCACTTGAATAAAGAATTGTGGTAGTAGACTATCCTATTTCCTGAATGGCTTTTGAGAATCATGTGACAGTATTTTTCTCACTCAGTTGTAAAATTTAGGAGGAGCAACTGCTTGGTGTGCATTGAATATGCAATATTTATGTCCCAAAATATTGTGAAAAATACTTGGAAGAGAAATAAGAAGAAATTTGTGACATTTAGTTTCAAATTTGTTTCAAAATAAGTTTCGGGCGACTGCTTATGACCTTTAAGTCATAGCTAGCCATAGTAACAATGGCATACTAGTATTTGTAGATACACGACTTTTACCTCAGTACTTTTACCGCAATCTGTGTTAAGCGACCTTAAACTGAAAATATTAGAAATAGTATTGTATATGACTACAGCGTTATCTTTTTAGAATCTTGACCATAGGTCTTTTCTACTTAGATTCTTAGCCTATGCCGGTACACTTTTTTTTTTAAATTCTGTATCTTTACAGTTCCCCAGACTTTCATTTCAACCGCCTTGTTCCGACGTCACTTCTATGTAAGATGCTTCTATTTCCTTGCCTATCTTTCCTTTATTGAGGGAAAGTAATCCAAGTTTTATAATTAAGGATTGCAATATAAACTTTCTAAGGGAATTAAAGGGAAATATTGCATTTAAAATGCTCCAACATGGCGTACAAAGAAAATACATAAAAATATTATTAAACCATTAAATCTCACCGATAAATTCTAGCAATTGCTTTATTTTCCTCAAAATGTCATTCTTTACAAGAGTAACGGATTTTGCATCATTTGAACTTTTGAAAGTTTGGGTGAACAAATTACTTGTGTACAACAAATAACCAAATTTCTTCTACCGTACTGCCTTATTTTGAATTGTAAGTCATTCTGTATCTACTGTATTTTTATTGGCTTAAAAATACGAAAATTGCCTGTAAAACAAACGCAGCATTTCCCTCGAAGTTCAGGATGAATGAATATTTACCAAACTATAGACGAGAAGTTTTATGTTCCCTTGTTATTCCACAAAAATCTAGCAATTAAACAGTATATCCTACTTAAGATACACTTAAGGTACACTAAGGATATGCTTTATAACATTTGTACTGGGTCGAGATTTCTGCATGTTACGTACAGTCTTGCCTTGCATTATGACACTGGAGGTTCTTGATAGCTGCAAAGTAATTTTTGAAACCCGGGAGGGGGGGAGTGTAAATATTCATAGAACAGTACGCAAACACAAAAGTGTGAACATCAATAAGATCAGGAAATTTAAGAATATTGAGAAAGGCAAATAGCTTGCTAGTGTTGTCATTGGAAAAAGGATAACAGATGTGACAAATTTCTCTCTTTTGAAGGATGAAAACTTTCCTTATAATAGAAGATAAGATACCACACCATACAGTCACATGCTAGGTTAGATAGGTGTGAATAAAAATAAAATAAAAGGAACGAAGAACTTGTCTAAGTAGATAATGCTTTAACTTAGGGAGAATTCCAACACCTCGGGAAAGTTTAGTTGAGACAATTTTGACGTGATTCCTCCACTTTAACCCAGAGTCAATGGTTACCCCTAGAAAGGTAGTGTAATAAACCCTTATAAGAGAATTTTCATCCACTGATATATTAGAGGGCAAGTAAGTTACACTGCCTTTTGTATTGTTGAAAACGATCAAGTTAGTTTTACTGGCACTGAGAGAAACTTTATTAGCAGAGAACCAGGTGTAGAATTTAGTACGGTCCTGACAAGTTGTGTCTATCAGTAAATTATCATTATGATAGGTAAAGATAATACTAGTACCATCGGCAAAGAATATGGTGGAACATTTCTCTGAAATTTGGTGAATGTTACTGATGTAAATAATAAAACAAGCTGTCCTACGTTGTGGGGTACCATATACTGTACTGCATTCTTTACACCTTTCTTTACACCTGAGTTTACAATTTTGATAGTTGTAAATTGGACTCTGTGCGAAAAGTAACTGTTAATCCACTTAAGGCTGATGCCTTTAACACCATAATTTAAAAGTTAAGTAAACGAAATTTGATCGTCAATTCCATCAAATGCTTTCGAAAAATCTACAAAATACCCACAGAAATCAATTTATTATCCATCGCATTACATAAACTATCAAAAGCATCCGCTGAAGCCAACTCTGTTGAATATCCTTCTCGAAAATGATATTGCCGATTGAACATTCTGCTGTGTTTACCAGCAAAATCATAAATACGGTTATCAACTATTCTTTCCCAAATCTTGGTCCTTAGAAAAAGTTGATTTAACAAAAACTGGACGATATTTGTCACTAGCTAGAGGATCAGCTTTTCTCTAAAACAGGAATGACTTTGGTTATTTTTACGTCAACAGGAACAATACCAGTTGACAGAGAATATTTAATGATAAACGTGAGAGATCCGACAAGAAAGGGCATTACTTTCCTTAGTATTGTGGGCTTTACATCATCAAAACCAGCAGATGATTTGGTTTCAAGCAATACATTTCATTTTCATTTGTTGGAGACAAAAAGAGTCGAAGGGTTTGCATTCTTTAAATACTTGCCAACGGTTGTATTGTTATGCTATACATATTGGAAAAGAAGCAATGGACCAATATTTACAAATGAATCATGAAATGCACTATCTATCTGTAAGTGAATTATTACCAAACTTAAAATGTTCGAGGGTAGCACCCTTGCTATTTTTAGTTTCATTATACCATTGAAAATTGACCAAGTATGCTTATCATAATTCTAAAAATCATTGAACTTATCAAAAAAATACAGCCTTTTTGAAAAATGAATTATATGATTTAACATAGTATATAAAAACAAAGTTTATCAGAGTTTATGTTTAAAGGATATTTTAAATATTTTGATAAAAAAGCTATTTTTTTATCCACTGTAAAATACCATTTGTAATCTATGGGTGGCGCTTCTTTCGATGATTGGATTTACTAATAAAATCCTAATGCAAACATATATACATATTTTGAAATATTGACGTGTACGTATTTTTAGCAGTGCCATAACATCATTCCGAGACATTCTTGTTACCCCTGCTCAGCATGGACCAACTTATTTCAAACATCAGATGCACATATTGCGGTTGTATGAAATCACATGACTCAAACCAAATAAAAAGTGTTTAGATGCACTTTTCAGGTGCTGCAAAATATCATTTCTAGCAATTTGGGACTCATTTTTATTAAGACCTACCCTTATTATAAACCTAGTTTACTCTCTGAACGATGGCGTTGCTCTTTGTAAGGTACTTAAGAGGTGGTTCGCTTTAGGTGCCATTCAGAAAGATGGTGCATACGCCTACGAGCTGGTGGGTCTAAAATCTGCAGCCCCCCAATTTACCTCCCTTGTCCAGGAAAACGCACTTCTTGGGCAGATTTTCGGATAAAATAGTTAATTGTCTCGAAAAATTAGCTCCTTTGTAGAGCAAAAACTGATCAACCAGGCATAAAAATTTCCCGAACATCCATTATGGGCTTCTGTGACACGTAAAATCGAGTTACTAAACAAAATTCAGAATTTTCAATGAGGATTACTAAAGAAATTGAGAAGTAAACTTTTTACTAAAGAACTTCAAGGCATCATTTTGCGTTAACTACCTTACATAAACCAAAAAGTGTAGAAGAGGAGCGGATATCGCCTCTAGCTGTAAGGGGTTACTTAAAAAAATCACTTTTTGTTAATGCAAGCTTAATTATGCAGTGACTGACATTACCGCTGAGTGAAAATATTATAGATGTGCCCTTTTCATGTTAGACCTTTGCGAAAACATTCTTGATCCATAGCTGACACAGATGTTTTATTGCAAATCAACTGGGAAACAAGGATCAACGAGCAGGTAAGCATGACTCGTAACCATTACTTTCTTCGTAGAAGTTGATTTCTTTGTGGAACTTGTCATCACTTCTCTGAAATGGAAAGCAATGTATGCGTTTCTCTAATTATTTATTTAAACATGAGAAAAGGGGGTCCGTCCATGGTACAGAGGTAGGGGTGAAGATGAATTTCAAATATAAAATTTCCACGCGATGATATTGATAATTACAGAGCAGGAGGCTTTCATCCGGCAGAATTTCCATCATGCCATAAATTGTGACATTCTGCAAATATCTCTTTTACATGTAGTTAGCGCTCTTTCGCTTATGACACTGAGTTAAGTACTAGTTTCTTGCAGAAACAAGCTCTTTAAATCTCGAGCGTATTGAGATTAAGCATGGGATATAATGTCAACCCTACATTTTCTAAATAGGAGACTAAATTAAAATTTAGGCAGACACTCACTTCGAAAGTAACGGAAAAATATTCATCTTCTAAATTTACGAAGACTTCCTCCAGTTCTTCAAGTGATGGTCTAGTCGTTGGATCAAGAGCCCAACATGGTTTCATAATTGCGTAGCTGTAACCAGTTAATTATGAACACAAAATTGAATTGAAATTATCTTGTTATTAAAGTGCACTGCACATCTTCATAGAAGGGGTTATATAATCTTCGCAATGACCATAGGGATGTACGTAGCATCCAAACTATCAAATGGAACCAAGGACAGGCGCAGATGACCTACTCGTAATTGTTACTGACAATTCAAATTGAGTGTAGTTCTAATCAAGGTTGTGTACATCAGGGAGTTGTTATTTGAAAGGAGATAAATCGCTTTTAAGCGAGGTTTTACACCGCCAAGGTCACACAGTAATCTGTTTCTTGTATCTTTCTCGGCATTTCTATAGGGCTTACACTGGATTAGGTAGTTCATATAATAGAGATTTGTTGTCTGCTACATCTACTGTCAGACTAGGGGTTTTTCGCCACTGCCACAGCATTACCAGTCACTAGGAAATTTAAAATTGTCGCATATTTGGACGCTTTTGACGAGGATGAGAATATATCAATAAGGTTTTCTGTATAAATGTGAACATGATTCTATACCTAGTATTTTCGAAAACTTTCGGGATTGTTGTGACAAAAAAATAACTTCTCCCTCTTCAGCTCATTTGCGTGAGGTTCGTTTTACTGAAAGGGGCGCACCTCATTCGCTTATTGAAATTAAACAGTCATTTCTTGTTTTGAAGCGCCTGATCCTAAATTGGTGGCCGGTTCAACCTATGCATCAAAGCATTGTTCTGAGAAGGTCGATTGTGACAGGACTGCTGGACGTGAAGGATGTTGATCAAAAGGAAAATTCCCCTTTTAGCTGAATGCATAGCTTATCATTGATGATCTTCTCAGGATGAAGTGGGTCTTAGGGTATTAGCATAAAGTTAAAATTTCCATTCAACCTCCTTGAATTCCAAATAATAACTTCCTGTATACATTTTAGTCGAATGTTCCATCTGTATCAACTGAATAAAATACTCACACTTCCTCTGGGCAAGAAGCCGGATGTTTAAGTTTCTGATGTATTTTCATGTGTTCTATCTTATCTGCATTTATTGGCACCTTTTCCCCTGACCAAAACACAAAACAAAGAAAACTTGAAGGAGTACCGCGGCACTTACTGAGGTATATGTGGCAGCTCAATGTTTAAGAACAATTTTATGTTACTAACAGCAGCTGCATTCAATTGCGAACGGTCGTTTACCATAAGCATGGAATATATATTTCGAACATGATTTCATATATTAGTGATTACTGTGACGGAATCCCACACATGGTGGTTACCATACAAATGAAATCATCTTGACATGTCCTCAACGAATTAAGACAAAGATTGAGTTGCGCACTTACCGAACGAAAATATCTCCCAAAAAGTAATGGCAATAGCCCACAGCTCACTTTTAACGGTGTACTCGTTCCTCAGAATCACTTCTGGTGCCAGAAATAAAACGTTTTCAGCTTTTGCCTATTGAAAAAATGACACATAAAAGAAGCCCTCTTTACTGCAGGTGTACAAGACGCGTTTAATATATTTTCTTTTTCGTGTGATTTTTACTTTCTCGCTCCTCAATTTTTGCTGCTGAATTTTTGTTCATTTTTGATGTATTTTGTTATTTTTCTATTCCCTTTTTTGCTCCTGTATTGCCCTTAGATGTGTGAGCACATTGTTAATATGATTTTAATGTATGTGTTAATTGCATTTAACTATACCTACTACAACCACTAGAGACAGTTTCTTTTGTCTTACTTGAAGATGGTACATGGTATTTCCCTAGGATGAATATGTTTCAATAATTTTTATCCATACCGGCTTTCGAACAGCCATTGCATGCTATTTATACCAGGAAGCCGCAACGGTCCGTGTACCAGGAGGCCGCAACGGTCCGTGGCAGCTCCCTGTGCATACCTTGGAAGTACCCATTTTCTTAACTGCCACCGACATTTTACAGAAATCATACAGTTTCAAACAGTGACCGTCCTCTGCCAGTAGCAATTTGTCCATACATAGACCAGGATGTAAAAACTTTGAAGAGAAAGATGAAGTGAAACGTAAGATCACAAGCGGTATAATTTAAGTTCTAATAAGTTCCATTTGAATAGAGCACCACTTAAAGATCGCCAGACCATTAGCCTCGTTGCAAGGAGACAGTTTACTTTGCTATAAATACATTCGATCAATATTCACTTCATGCAAGACTGTATGCTATTACAATTAATGGACTATGTTCAGTTCATAATCATTAAGATTTAAAATGTACAGTAATTAGACTTTCTAATGTCAGAGCATTGTTTTACGAAGAGTTTGTAAGTAATCCAAAATATTACGCAGAAAATGAATTTGTGAAACTCAAGATATTTCCAAAAGATAATAAGCATATTGGTATTTCTTTTGTTAGCAGCATTTTAATTGAACTGCAAACTTTCTCAAGGACCCATTAGCCATACAGATAAAATGTGTACGGCTTTGTGTTCCTTTGGATTTTTCTTTCCAGTCTATCTGGGAAAAGATTTGCACGCACAATCCCACGATTTCGCTTAGAATTTCCTGTTCCATATTCGTTTAAAAATGAAAAACATTGAACTTCCCGTATTCACCTTATTGAAGTTCAGAAATTTTATCCCCCGAATTATGTCCATGGCGTATGAAATAAGGCGATGCGGTCCTTCAAATATGGAATATGTGTCCCAACTTAGATGTTTGTAATTCCGTTTAATGTACGAGCGAACACTTTCGTCCGATGTGGATTCCTGTATACAGTAAGCGGTTGGTTAAAAAACAAATACTAAATTGCTGCGTTAATACTCTAAAAACCTGACATTGTTCCTAAGTGGTATAAATTGTAAACACATATTAAATTTTGTAAACAGAAATTAAACACTGATTACATCGAGGAAATAGGAACTCACATTAGACGGAAGGATGCATTTGACAACCTTAGATACTTACTGCTAACCTCATACTGTGATTGGCTATTGCAACATTTTTGAACCAGAAACTTCAACTATTTTAAACAAATTATTTTATTTTAACCCGATTATTTATAAAGTTAAGGAACATTAAGGGCATGCGCAAGTAATGGAATGATCTAATATACGTCGTACTTTAGAAGAATCTACTCACACGAAACAACACAAAATCCCAGCGTAGAAATGATGTTTCGATGGTCATCTAACTTTAACAGACCGCCGATGTGGCAATTCCATTCTCCAAATGAACCTGTATCTATAGCTAACAATTGTAGGGAAACAACGCTGTATCAAAAAAGCTTAATGAAATCACATGTTTCGATGATTACACATTTCTCAACGACTAGAAGAAGACGGTATATAGAATTAACACTTATTAGATAAACTCTGTGTTGCTCCTCTGTTAACACTTGTTAATGCACCTATATTTACTTAAGGGAACGGAAAGTGTGTTAGTTGTGTTATAAAGACAGCAAATGCAGTAGGTACTTTTTATGGTGACACATTTCTGACAAAGTACACTTGGAATGTTACCTGTAGGCTGTAATATTTGTACATATTTCTCACTGCCACAATCTTTTTGCAATATGCCAATCCAGCGCCTAAACACTCTCCCTGTTTCCACTGGACGAACAAAGACGAGGTCATTTGCCAGTATTTCTTTGGTACTAACTTCGGTGAGTTGTTTGATGGGCATAGACGAATTAAAACGATCTGTGAAATCTAATTAACCAAAATTGATTGTAGCACAATTGGTTTACCTGTTCAAGAGAGAATGGTCGATGGGATACACAATAGCCTACATATCATAATAAATATCAAAATCTTTAAGTCGATCAGTAAGTGCGATAGATTAATATTGAGTAAATAAGAGGAATAAACGTAGTTAAGCAATTCATTAAGGGGAACAAGGCACAAAATCTGAATAAAAACTCGGAGTGTGATTTGATTAAGTAAAATGTAATAATGGTTTTTGCACTCTACAAGTGGCAGATTCTGACAACTAAAATGATTGTTTTTAGGTTTGATTACTAACCTGACAGAGTCATGGGATTGTGAGATGAAACGTCCAAGCTGTATAAAACAAAATTAATCACTCGTTATAATGCAAACATATTATGACATTTAATGTACCATACTCGTTTGCGGAAAGGAGTTAACCTATCTTTGATTGGTTAAAAGAGCTTAATAACATAACAAACATAAAATAACCTTGAATTAGCATTCACGTTTTCTACGTAATATCTTTACCTTCTGCATGCTGGTGAAGGAGAATGCCTTGACTTTCTGCCTGTTGAAATGAAAACAAAACTTTGAACTTTAAACGCAGATTAGAGTAAAATTTACTTCCCTCTTAGACCCAAGGATTAAGAAGTCCGTATCAGTCTCTGAATCAGAATTATTCTTGAAAAGTTCTTGATTGAACGTAACAAATCTAAATTAACGTACCTCTGTATAATTTGTTCATGTTATAAAGGTAACATACCTTTACATAACTTGTTTCTATTACGTGTCAGTTTGCATGATCCAGCAAGCAAAGCAATTACGCATACGCAAGCAGGAATCACAAACAACAGATAATGTTGAAGTAACTGAGGATCTAAAGAAATAAAAATAAATAAAGACAATACATGACCCTTCCATTTATGTTGATTAAGAAACTTCAAACATTCTTAAATATGTTATTATATTATTTGTATTCATTAAGTTTTGCTTAACTACATTCAAGTTTCTATTAAATGAACGCAACTAAAATAATCAAACTAGTGACAACATCCATAATACCATTCGTTATAGTGGTTGTTGTAGGCGGGATTTCAAGAACCACTGATTGACTAGCGACAAGGCGACCGTATTCAGTTACAGCAACGCACCGGTAGGTGCCCTGGAGATCAGTGGTAGCATTTTGAAATATGAACATCCAAATTGTGTCATGCCCGTTCACGTGGTCAAGTGTAGCTTTCGATTTGAGTGTTAACCACTGTTTCATGTTAAAGAGCTTCTGTAAATTTACATCTGGTGACATTATGTCTGATATCTTGCACGACATGTTGATATTGTGACTATTCGCAACTTCCATCGTCGAATGAATTAGCTCAGCTAGTGGATCTGTTCAAGACCAATAACTTATAAAAATTAAAAAAAAGTCCTCCCGCTCATAGCAGTAGGTCTACTGGCGGTGGACTAATATGCTGAGTATTACTACTTGATATCGTTACACAATATCTAATGTACGCGTATGGTGATACCTTGTTATTATGAGCATCACTACTTTTTTTCGATTAACGTATCATCAACAAGAGCGTAATACAAGTCAGGCTAAAGGTAAGCCTTCTTTGATTTGGGACAAGAATTTTAAATAATAAATGTTTCTTAATTTCTATGTGTGGTTTATGAAAAGTTTGTAAAGACCTCGCTGTTATGCAAACGATATAGCGCATGGTATGGCTTTTAGTAAGAAGTAGCGTCAAGCAGAGTTATGATAGCTTTTTGCATTGAAGATGGTATTCTCATTTACTTACACAAAACTACCACCCTTAATTCGTTACTGACAGAAGTTGATCTGCCGGAGGTAATTGCCAAACATCTGTATCTTCTAGTTGTTGTGGCTCTAATGTGGAATTTCCATATGTTATTTACGTAACTGAACGTATAGAAAGACGTTCCATTAAGAATTCTTGTCCATTTATCTTTTTCGTACTTTTCTAGGCAAAACAGTGTTTCCGGTTCACCATCGAATATACATGTGATGTTGATAACTTGATCCATATAAGCAAGCAGTTCACCGTCTGAACTGGAATTTGAGGTGGCCTCTAATTGCAAAACTGGAACATCTAAGGAAAAGTGTTATAAATGAGAACACTATTAATAGCATAGACCAATTCAACACAACTGTCGACGCATGGCTACATGTCACTTATCATTTCAAATTTCCAACTGATGAAAAGGAGCAAGCTTTACCTAACCATTCTTTAAATATGACTTAGCCAGAAGCCAAGGAGGGGTGGGGCAAATCCTTCTTAGAAAAGTTTTCTT
>WURT03026224.1:0-15530 GCA_009936505.3 Holothuria glaberrima | reverse complement strand
TGCATTCTTTCTAAAATATTACAAGTTTCTTAGACAATCTGTCAGTACTGTGCCACTTGAGCAAGTCCAAACTTTTAAACACAAGAGAATAGCAGGCGGCCATCTTAGTACGCTTTTTTCCACGGAAGGTGGCGACAACTTACGGATAGGATGTTAGCCGTACATTAGTGTTAGCCTGACCTATATGCTCTGTCCATGTATTTAAGAAGTCCGTGGCTACAACACAGGTAGGGTTGGTGCATTTCAACCCTCCACAAAGCATACCTCGCCCCAAGTGCCTGAAAGAAAGATCGCTCGTTAACGATATTTTTGGTCATTATTTGCGAACCCGTCTGTGTGGGGTTCAGGGCGCCCTCCCGGGTGAAAGAAAAAAGTACAGCAGCTACACAGGTCGCTAAACTCGACGTTTGTGAAAATTGAAGTTAACCCCCCTCCCCCATGGGATAGAAAATGGTCCTGCAAACGTAAGTGCATACTGCGATTTGCAACCCTTCTCCGTCTCCTAGTAGGAGAATAATGCAGATGATCTCCTGTCCGGAAGTAAAACCCTGTTTTCTCCTACAACGTGATTTTACCGAAATACTTTTTTCTAAATAGTAACCTTTTTATGAACTGTCAATTTTTAAAACATGAAATCCCAAAAGAACGAATGTTCCTACAACCTAAGAGAGGATTTACCCAATGTTTTTTTCAGTATGCGCTACGCGCCAACTTATGATGACGCTTATCTTTTTGCCATAAGCTTCCAGTGCCGTATAGGGCTTTTTGTTAATGGTACGGTCTTCCAGAGGTATAACGGTCCTCAAAACAATTGCCAGTCCCCTGATTAGGTATAGACTACGTCATACATGAAATGTGTCTGCCTATGTTGTAACGGTTACGCAGGGAAGTCAGCCCGAACTGCCTTGCTCATTTTTCAAGCGACAATATCATTCTTCCAAGCTGAGTCAATGGGTAGGTCCAAATTTTTCTTGAGTTTTGTAAGATTTACACAGTCTGCGATATTTATCTTCAATAGTCTACGACCCAAGTTTTTAAAATGTAAAGGAAGGTGCCCAAATGCGCAATGTGTTATTGTTTGCAGTATAGCCGAGTAGGCGTACTTTGCGTACACGTTGCCTTCTGACGAAAGTGAGCATGCGTTTTATATAGCTGTAGGCCTGTATCCAATGACTCACGTACTGTTACTCCATAATTATACATAATTCAATTTAAAACTACTGTGAGCTTATTTTGAACAAATAGGCTTTTAGAAACATTGTTTTTTATTATAATTTGGAGTACTACAACATTTTTACTGTACCGGGCCTGTATGCAAAGCCTGGTCTTCCCCGTCCGTTGTCAGGATCTGTCGCCATGAACTATGGATGACACCTTCAGTAGATCGTTATGTTTGCTTTTAATGTACGTATACAAGCCGCTGCGTTTCTACCGAATCATACAATAACTAATGAAATATGCCCGAAGAAAGCTTTTTATTTTAGTCTCAATTTTGTCTAAAAATGCACCTGAATGTGTGCCACCATAATTCATTCATGTGTGTAGGTTTCATTAGACTATGTACGATGGCTGTCGACAGTGCCTTCAGTCATGCCATTGATAGATGGGCCGAGGTTCGTTAAAGCCATTCCGTAATTACTGGTGAAAGTTGAGCTCGGCGTGTCATGTTTAAATGCTCGTGAGGCGTGTAACTCTTCTGTTTGTATATATTTATGTCATTCTACGTAACCTTGGACTTGGAAGCAATATTAACTGTGCCAGTTCAGGCTGGGTTTGTCATATTTAATTCCAAAGAGATTTCAATGCAGCATTCTTTCTACGGATGCATCTATTGTCCATTAAGATAACGTCTTTCTTTTAACCCTGACTGATGTTGCAGAACTTAACAACATTTCAGCATAGAGACAGCAGTGATTATGATCAGGTGATAAGGCCGGTTTATACTTCCAAATTTCCACGCGCTCTAAAGCTTATAAGAACCATTTATGACCTTTCTATGCTCTTCCGGGTCCATCATGCACGGACACATCTCAGGAGGGTGACGGAGGCACAATAAGTTAGGAAAATTTGTACGGTTTCATATGGGAGCATTTGATCGCTTTGAAACATACATATGCATGTTGTATATTAAGAGCCTAACTCTGATTGGCTAAAACCCTAACCCTAATCCTAACCCTGATTGGTCCTAACCATACGTGCCTCCGTCATAGTGGAGAGATGAACGGTGTCCAATTTTCATAGCTTTACAGCGCTATGCTATAGTATGAATCGGCCTGCAAAGCCAGACAGTAACATTCAAAATTCTTTAAGAGTTGTCCTATGATTTCCTTTGTTTTTCTTTATTCTTAATGTTTTATATTTTAGGTTTCAGTAGATAAAAAAACACGATTGGTATGAAGTAGCTTTCCAAAATTTTGTAGGAAGCCAATTTACCAGGTTATAAATGAAAACTTTTTTTTAAGAAAGAAGTGAAGAGTTATCTATCGTGAAAATAAATGGTCTAGGATTAGATCTACCAAGATATAAAATACCAGCAGAAATAAGTGTAGGCTATGAGTGTGATGACATGAAGTCACCGATTCAAGAGCCGTTTTGTCTTCCAAATGAGTACATTTGTCTGTTCATGAAGATAAGTGTGTATAGAATTTTGAGCAGTCTGCACGTTTAAGAGCCACTTCTATATTTAAAGTTATGCACGATACGTCACGTTGCTCTTAATTTGCATATCTTGAGATGTCGAACCCGGAATACACAAGTAATCTACGCCTGGCCTGGGACGCAATGCAATAGTTCTATCGTTCTGTTTTTTTTTTTTTTTTTCTTCTTTTTGCTGAACTTGCACTTTAAGCCGGTTCGCGCCCCCGGGGAGGCAGCGGTGGGAGTTAAACCCACTCCAACTAAATGGCTGACATTGAATAGCTTATTGTCAGAAGATCACCGCCACCGTTTCAAAAAGCTGGACTAAGTATGTGCAATAAAGTATAGAATAGAAAAAAAAGCCAAACTGCAGGGTGCTTGGAATCGGTGATGTTTGCTAAGACCTTGCAATTATAAACGGAACACATAATTTTCTGAACACGCAGCTAGAAAGTTAAAACACGCCCTTCCGATCATCACTTACTTGCCCGACACTTCCCGACTCTATTTATTCATAAGTCTGTTTCCTCGTCATTGCGCGTATTATTTTATCCAGGATAAGGCTTCCTTAATTGAAAAGCAAAAAAGAGACACATGCATGTATGTTAGTAAAAATATCGACGCGAAGTGACAAGTGCTAATGAACGATTGCTATGCAAACACCTGGAGTAGCTACATTATTGTCTATCTGTTGCTGTATATGGAACAAGCAACATTCAGCATCACTGTTTATATGTATCGTACTTCTGAGAGTATTTCCAATGGTCTTCTTCAGTATACTTTTGACGCAGTGAACGTTGATAACGGAAATATGAACAAATTGCAGCACTTTTTTTCCATTTGCACGCATGATATGGAAAGGAATGAGCTGGCCAATTATCATAATGCTTTCCACTCAAGGTAAATTTATCGTCGATGGAAAGAAACCTGCCCGAGTAGAAGTTAATCGACATCTACGACTCGGCAGTTAGCGACTTTGGTGACCGAGCTGCTATCTCTCAACGAGCTATACCGCCAACTCTAACTCTTTGCTTCGATTCGCCTCTGATGAGTAGTGGTCTCAGTACTGGTAGAGACGTCAGTAGTCACTACAGAAGTAGATAGAGAATCATCTATCTGTCTGTTATATTTCGTCAACAGATCAATTTGCAATTGTGAAACTTATACTTATATCTGTGGAGATATTAATCCGTTGATCTCTTGCAAGGATGGATTAAAGAAGAAGTCCTGTGGATCAAAGCTGTATGCGTAAATCTGACAGAAAGGACTTCAAAAAGGAAACATTTCTCCAAATTTCCATGTCGTTCATTTGTGGTGGCAAAGATGCCGATTGCTCGTTTGCAGAAGGTTAGTAACAATTCCTAATTTCACTGCTCCTTTGTCTGAGATTTTCCTTAAAATAAGGGAATATCGCTACATTTGTAAGTGTGATGTGGATTTTGGGGCT
Organism: Holothuria glaberrima; assembly: GCA_009936505.3. Lineage (NCBI taxonomy): Eukaryota > Metazoa > Echinodermata > Holothuroidea > Aspidochirotida > Holothuriidae > Holothuria > Holothuria glaberrima. The sequence continues at coordinate 11,446 of WURT03026224.1, read as the reverse complement.
TTTTACCAAGCAAAACGTAACGAGGTGTCGAGTATGCATTGGTAATTAAGACTGCTGAGCTTAAATGCATGTATAATTCAAATTGCACGGGTCAGAAGAAAACACTAAGACGTGTTTACTAGATTTCTAGTACCTTCTCTTTACGTATTGAGTGGTGAGCATTGCTGGTACCTTCACTTTAAAACCAGTTGGGCATTTTGACCCAAAAAAAAAAATTTTGGCCAGGAGTGAACCGACTTAAATTATTGGGACAAATAATGACCCAAATAAGACTTCATTTGACCCAAATTGGGTTGCAATTTGACCCAAAATGTTAGTTCAGTTCCCTCGTGACCCAAGTGTATTTAGAGTGTTGTAAGAAAAGTCATGTAGGCTATTTCCAACTGTAGGCGAAATCCTAAAATACTACCAAAAGGAGTTACGATCCCGAAGAGACACGAGACTTGACGAAAAAAATCCAGACAGCTTTATTGTACTGCGAGCAGGAAACTTCTTGGGTCAGGAGGGAACTGAACCAACATTTTGGGTCAAATTTTTGACTCAACTTGGGTCAAATGATGTCTAATTTGTGTCGTTATTTGACCAAATAGATTAAGTCGGTTCCTTCCTGACCCAATTTTGGGTCCAATTGACCCAACTTAGGTGATTTATAGTGTTGGACGGAGTGGTTTTATGTCAAAAGTTTGTAGAACGAAGTTACTAGTTTTGAACGAATCTGCAACTTGTCTTTACAACGATATGATGATACATCGAACGAGAAGGCTATACCATAAAGGATGGCGCGTACAAATAGTGTGGTAATGACATTCTTGAGCTCATTCGTATGTGCTGCTTGAGGGGGAATTGCGTTTTCAGTCCATTGAGTATCTCCTTGACAACAGAAAGAAAAAAAACATGAGAAGTATTTGATCCGGGGGAGTGACAATAGTAGAGTTAAAATCCATGCAAATTGTCTGGGTTTTTGATATGCAAATACCCGTTGTGTGGGTGTAAGATACGGTACAGACAAACCTCGAAAGGATCCAAACAAAATATATTAACACCAGCTGAATTTTAGTCAACTAAATAACCTTTAAATAAGTGAGACAGAATTTCAGCTTGAAAATGGTACTACACAAACATAAGTTAAATAATAGAAAAACAATGCAATAATATTAAAAAAAGTAAAATTAAAAAAAAAAATGATATGAAAATGAAAAGAAATAATAGCCTATGAAATAAAATGGAAAGGAATGGAATGAAAACGAAATGAAATATACAGAATAACATATTAAGGTAATTTGAACTGAAAGGACCAGAACTTAGAGTACACCCCTGTTGATGGGCTCTCTTGGTACATATATGTACAAAAATAGAATAAAAAATCTGTGGTGAGACCTCAGCAGAAGAAAGTAAAACAAAGCTTATGGCTTGAAGTCCAGGACTGAAGAAAAGATGAAGGTTTGAGAGCAGTTTTTCTAGGTGAACTGGTATCTAAAAAGAATACCGCTGCCCTTTAGTGACCTGCTGTAATAAGATCTATACCGTAAGACGGCTTGGAGGAGCAAACTTTATGTAACTATAGCAGCAATGATTTGAACTCAGTTAAGATACTTTATATAAACTTACGGCTCTTCATTAGATTTGCAGGTACGCATGTCGACATTAACTGCAATTATAAGCCTAACTCTCTTCCCAGCCTTATCGACTCGACTGTCTTATTATAGGCCAATTAAATATAAAACTGAATATTTGATCGTCTTCAATTTCATTACACCACAAAATTATTGAAATTACTTTCTTATTATTTCTTTTTTACCTAAACAAACCTTGCGATATCTACGAGTCATGCTCTAAAATTTACCTTTAATTAGCTTCTGTTAACAAATCTGTTCAACGTTGTTTATTACCAATCAATCATCCAGTGGTTCTGTAAGAACTAAGCTTTTCATCAATGCCATAGATGTCTACATCTTTTAATCAGTTTAAGTATTTCATTTTGTAATGACATTTGATATTTGACGGTGCGGTACTGTCAAAGGCACAATTTTATAATAAATCTCAACTTTATGACATTAATTCGGATTTCCATAGAAGGTGTTATATACGTCTTTAGGCTGCTTGTTTGAACGTGACCGTTATATTCTAACGATAGACTATACGCGGCCATGACATGTGGCAATCAGCAAAGACTGTTTGACGGACGACTAGCCGTGCGAGATGTGACGGCGTTACTTTTCTCGAAGACATCTTCGATTTGAGAAAATTCAATTTTCTATTCAGGTCCCTTGTAGAAGTTAATTTCCGGACAACACGCATTAGGTGATTTCGCAGTGGGTAGGTCACGTGATTCATTTCTAAACAGCAACACCGTCGTTTGAACTTTTATAGTCTACTACCGTATACCACCACCAGCCGTCCACTGTTGCAAGCCTAATGACTTAGGCTACCAGCCTAAATGTAACTCACGCGGAATACCGTAACTCATATAAGATTACATATAGATATATGAGCGCAAGTAGCTTTAAATAATTATCTCCTGTGATCATAAAGATTAAGGTCTCAAATTTTAATTTAAGTGCAAGATTGTTTTGAATCTACTCGTAATAAAAAAACGTTTTGAAGTGAACGAGAAAGATAAATTAAACCAAGCTAGTTTCACCAGTGAGCTCTATAGAACCAGTGCACTATTAATAATTGTCATCCTACGGAGTTCTATTTTTGTCATCATAATGTGAGAACTGTTTTCATGGCAACCGATAGGGATTCGTTCTTGCTCGCACATTTATCATTTGTATAGGCCCAGTAAAGGCGAAGCTTAGGTTAAATTCATGAGTCGTGTAAATAATATCTCATATTCTGTATGCTATCTATCAGACTATAGAGTTGGCAACCATACGAGATGCTGGTATACCTCTCTGCTATAGATACAATAAAGAGATATTCAAGGGTGCTTTCGAGTATTTTTGCACGTAGCGTTATCCAACATATGTTTAAAGGTCGGCAGACATGTTACTGAAACAGTTGTTTTACTCAACACAGATTTTTGATAAAAAGGAAAAATCAGTTGAAATTACTTGAATATCTTTTTTCGTTTTCAAGATATAGGGCCTACCTCTCAGTTTCACCAATTCTGAGATTTTACAATTAGGCTACTTTGCAAAAATTATGGTACGGAGTGTTGCACAGGGTCTGCATTTCTTTTGTTAATCTTTTACAATTTACGTGTTAATTACCCACCAGGCTACCAGCTTGTTTCTAGTTTGATGTTTTATGTAAACATTTTCAAAGTAGTCAATAGCTATTTCTGCATACGTAGCTCATGTTTATGCATAGTTTAGGTGCAAAAAAGTAATTGCATTGTAAAATGGTCAATATTTAATGGATTTTGATAGGAATTACGACTATTTTCAAACTTTTCAATGTTTTTGTATCAAATAGCAGGTATTTTATTAACATGCCACCGATCTTTGAGAGTACTGTTTTTCAGGGTTTCGTTCGCTGATGAACCGACTAGGGAAACCTTTAACCCCCTAATCTTTCTGCTGGCTCATTACCGTCTTTGCCTACACTTATACGCACCTCTCTTTCAATGTACAAGGCAATGGTTGTCCCACTCTGAATCGCACGTTGCTGCCAAATCCCCCTCTCCCTAAATTACCAAACCGCTTTACTGCCAGTTGGAGGAAAAGTCACAAAACACTAATATCTTCGCACAAATGGTCACAAAAACTCTGGGCTTTACTGTATTTATCCACTCTTGGATTCTTTAGTCACTGCCTGTTACAAAAATTTAGTGCCCAGGACCGTAGCCACACAAGGTACTGAAGGGGGCGAAATTGCTTTGGGGGAGTACTTTCAGGGAGGCCAAATGTGTAAAAATGTATTAAGTCAATGGCAACTTGAAACTGTCTAGAGGCGAAAAAACTTTCAGGGGGATTCGTCCCCCTGGCCCCCCATGGAGTCGGGTTTTCGTTGCCAAACTTACGCGCATTTGCCAGTGAAAAATCCCGGTTGGTCACCCTGAGCAAGGCTTACAGTTCTTTATGAGCTGATTATAGCAACATTCACATTCCAAGAGTGTAGGCTATTATCGTACCGGTAACAACTTCATACAGTGCAATATGGATACAGATGCCCCTCGTACCAGATCAATGAAAAGGATTAAAATATTTGCAAACCCCTTGACCTAACATATTTTCTCATCCCAATTTCTGTTTTCTGTAGTAGTTAAGGTTTACTCCTGCATATATCTGCAGTCCTACCGGCATTTGTTATTGTTACCGGCATTTGTTATTGTTAGTTATCAGATTTACACAGATCAGCCTGTAATTGAGGTAGGTGTTATTCTGCTAGGGGAGAGAACAATCTTCCAGGAGTTCAGTTAGCCGAACTTTCAGGTTTGAAGTCTAATGTACCTAATACTTGCATAGGTCATTACGTGGTTTTTAAAGGAGGGGCCATTTAAAAAATATCTCTTTAATTTCTATGAGGAAATAAATTCAAGAATTCAATTGCATGTGCAGTTCTCGAGAAATAAACACTAATTGTTATTATGTGTGCAGTTCTGGAGAAATAGGACCGATTGTTGCCCAAAATGAACTTGGAACCAGGAGCGTAGCCAGGTCTGGTTGGGAGCGAAGCCTGTAGGCAAACTATCTAAGTAGTATAGCCACCATTGGTTGACGCGAAGCGTACAAGTAAATTTTGGCCGAAAATAACTCCCAGATCGCTAGAAATGGCATTTCTCGGGCCTTGAAAGATGCATCTAAGCATTTTCTGTTTTGAAATCTCATGGTCTGGAAATTGACTATTGTCACTATAGCCTACAATCGCATACAAATAGCGAAGTTACTAGCGATATCATAAAATGTCATTAAAAATACAAAAATATGCTCCGGGGTGGTTGTCTCCTCCCCAACCCTTGGCTAAGTACGCGCCTGCTTGGAAAGGGCAGGTATGATATCATCAACTCATATTGATGTGTAGGGCTTGATTTATTTATTTTCAATTCATTTAACTTGAAAGAGATAGAGATTTGAGTTTGTACATACGAAATGTCAAGAAAGTATGTCCATGCCTCTCGTGTATTCAAATAAAAAGTATCAAATTCGGGAGGGAGAAATGAGTTGCAAGGTTAAAAGGAAAAGAATTAAACAACAGCGTTAATTAGTGAGGTCACGATGTCACCCGTGCTTGCTTCAAGCTTGTTAAGGGCGTGATAATTTCACTACATCCTAGAACCACACTTAAGAACTGAATGCATATTTTGCCAAATTTCTGCTGTTGTGTATTTAGTTCCTCCTTTCAAACCAAATTTTGGCTTTAATCCTTCCGTTACCGTAAGTCAATTCTCTTTGTACAAAGATCGTAATACCTTTAAGACGTTTTTGGAAGTTACTTGGACCTGTCGAATTCAGAATGAATTCTGTTCAGTAATGATATTTCATTGTGTTCTTTCTGTAGAAATATTGTAACCATTCTGTACTTTGTTCGTGCTGCACGATGGCGTAGGGACTTAAACGGGGGCTGATGAACTGCAGCCCTCTTTCCCCGTTTGGGCCAAAAATTCGCTATTTTGGGGAAAAGTACTCTATCATTCGGGAACACCTGCATTTAAATTTCGGGTAGAAATGCTTCCCTCTCCCCCTCCACTCATACAAGTAAGATGACAAACAATGGCTTAAAACTAGTGGTAGAGAAATTCCATTTATCTTGCTCGTTTTAAAGTCGGCGTAACCACTGGACTGGATGCATTTAGCTGTCCTAACATAACATGTCGGCATATAATTATCCTTCCCTGGAGGATATGGAAGGGGTTATCCTAACTGTTACAACTCTGTTCGAGTGAAATTGAAAGAAATGCTTCTCAGGGAAATGGAGTGACTTGATTCATTACCTCACGCGGTTCAAATTTTTACGTTGATATATAAACCGTCCTACCATATGGCAATGTCTCAGTGATGATTCTACTTATAACCAAGGGTAGTCCTATCAATAAGTTTGGGAAACACGTCAGTTGCCTGACAAACTGATTTATAGTTCATTCAGTTGGCAATGCATGCATGTATATCTTTCTTTTTTGTCGAGCTAATGATAAAACCTAATCTGGTAATGTCCATTAGCCGATGTATCCCGTAGGCCTAGTGCAAGGGCCAAAGGAATCCTTGTCAAACCTTACCCAATGTTTACTCCTATACTTGCTCCGTTTTCAAAATCACCGTTAGCTGCAGTTTTGCTACTTAACACAAAGATGTTTTCAGTGAAGAATGGCAAGCCGCACTTTCGGTATACCTTATTGGACAGTTGCTTGCTTAAAATAGTTTGCACTCGGGAAGGAGCCTTCCTTTGTCGCCCTGGAGGAGGACCCAAGGGGAGAAGACCAAAGGGGCCGGATATCCTAACTCCCCTTTGAGAAATTTTGTTCATGTTAGCTGATTAACACTTATGCAAAAAGGATCTTAATTTTGGCGGAGTTTTGAGCTGATCCTGTGTTGTAAAATGCTCATGTTTTAATGAATGTTTCGCACCTAGGTTTTGACATAAGTGAAGAAAGTGTTGTCTATGTGAAGGGGATGGCACCTCTGCCCTTTGAAAAATGATACAATGTACATAATCCCCTATAAGCGTCACTCGTCTTGATAGTTGATCTATTTTTACTCTCAATGCAGTCCCGTAGCGAAAAGGCACTAACCAAGGTACAAGATACAGAAATAGCTTCAAAAAAATTGGAGGGGGATATACTAAAATTTTTCAACGCAATGGTAATGTTTTGTCGTCAACGGGGCACAAATTTTTCAAGGGGAACCGCTCTCTGGTTCCCCTTGGCTACAGGCCTGTCTCATAGATTAAAGATTCTTCAATGTGCGCCTTGGGCAAAGAGATTCCGCAAAGTCAAATGTTTTGCAAAACACTAAGTATCTCTCAATACCATAAACGTATATTTTGCAACATGTGCTCAGTGATGAGTGGCATTGGGTTTCGGACCGTCAAATTGCTGTGGCTGTGGAGGAGCTTGTCCCGCCCCTTTTTAGGCAAATCTTTTGGCCACCCTTGTTCCTACAATTTCAATAAGTGTCTTTGTACCTCCATCAACTTAGTGTCATCACACTAGTGGCGACCCCCTGGTTTCATCAATTGCCCAAGGCCGATTTCCTGCGGATAAAGTAAAAAGGCACTACAATAGCCAACCAACCCCTTTCAAACAATCAACTTTGCACCCTTTTGTGATTTTACAATCTGAATCTATCTCCTTGCACAGAGATTCCGCCGGGCAATCTACATTTCACTGATATGCACATGCCAGTGACCAATCACATGGCTCATACAGTTTTGGAGGTGTAATTTAAAATTGCTCTTTTTTGTTCCGGTGAACAATCATAACTTTCAAAGACATTAGATTGCATTAGGCACGATCATGAAGACGCGCGGCCTGTAGCTTCTTAATCGTTGTGTTATCTGTCAGTGCAGCAAACCTTGAGACTTTCTTGTTCATATGCTGTCAGATTTACTGATATCCCATATTAAAGAAACTGAATTAATTTGCCGGTCTGCCATACTTCGTGAAATATCTGCTTGGTTGTACTCCCTCTAAGGAGTCAATCTAAAGCAGATGACTCAACATAGAAAACGTTTGTAGTAAATCTATTTTCTTGAGACACGAGGCACGCGTACATGGATATCTTGTCAATGTTTAGAAATCAGATACTGAAGCCTCCTTTTTTCGAAGTTATCGCGAACTATCCCAATTAAAGAGAAATGTATGATTGAATGAAGTTATTACCATCTCTCCCGAGAGACTAAGCTGTAAAACCCTGTCACACAATCTGAAAAGTAGCTTTCGTGAGTGAAAAGGTACACCAGGTCCGAGCCTTTCATGACGTCTTCGCCTTTTCCCATCGGAATTGGGTAAATCTTTTTTTATTTAAAGCCACACGTGAAACGTGTAAAAGGTCATAAGGCATAATTCCCATGTATGAGACATTCAAGAAATTTTACTAACCGTTATTACTTCGACTAGAAAACATCTAGTCGAAGTAATGCGATCGCAACAGCAGTCTCGGCGAGGGGTTCAGAGATTTTTTCTTTGAACTACCTTTTCTCGGCTTCTTTGTAAGCTACTGATCTGATATTTGGAGAGTATGTGTAACGGAAATTTTACCACTAAAATTTTGTGTAGATCGATGGTTATATGAAGTCTCTGGAGCTTGTTTTCAATGTTTGGCCATAAAACCCATCTTCTTCTAGGGATTTTGATATTTGTACACGAACGTTTGCACACTAGTTCATGGGTTGGCCATGGTAATCACTTGTGCAGAAATAATATATCACGCGAAACGATGTTTTTGGGGTTCAATTTTGAATTGAAAATTGGCCGTTCCGCGTTGGGAGGATTTACTCCTCATTGAAACAAAAAATTAAAAAAAAAATAGCCGATCTCAGTTGCTTTTAAGTCTTGTCAGTAATATTCTCTGTAAATTTCATTCCATTTTATGAAAGTACATTGGAGAAAATCCAAAATAAAATTACCTTGTTTTCGTCTGAAACAATCGATTCTGCTCAGCTCAAACACTTGTTTGGCGTTTTGACCGCCGGCGTAAGCAAATATTTCACGACAACGCCAACTGAAATCATTTGGCATCCAGTTTTGCTGTACATTTCGCGCACGAATTGGCCAAACGAACAACTTCGCGGCCAATGTACCCACGATAAAAACTCGCTGTAGTAATCCACCGTTTTCAAAGCTACACAAAGCTATTCATTGTTTGCAATTTTCGCTAGTGCTTGTACAGGGTAATCCTAACTGTGAATATAGTACCCCGCGGAGTAAGCCGCGGAGCTGACTCTGCTAACCTCCTCAGCTTTCCAGACCATTGAACAAGGAATGTGCCTTACAGCCTGCTACGCAGGTAACCCGCGGAGTGAACTCTGCTCATCTCCTCTTTGGGGCTTCCCAAAGATAGCAGAACAATTAATACTCCGTACAGCCTGCAACGTACGCAATGGCAGTTGATAATGGAGTTGAGTATTTCGTTGTCCCTTCGAACATTGTCTTTGCGATATCGATTTAAAATATTGATAGGATTTTTACGACATTTGCGTGTAATTATTCGTTAAGGGTGTTATTTATGCAATCCGGAACCAAGAATTACGAAAGATACACATATTTTCAATAAACCCAGGGTTCTTGATTGTCTCCTGAAAAAAATCAGTACATGACAAAGGACTTCACTTATTTAGAAATCAGATTGAATGAGATGCCATTGTCAAGTAGTGTTTTCGCATATAGGCGTACATTTCACCGAATTGCACTACGCTCAGACGGTGCTCCAGAGGAATCTGTAAACCCCTCTTTTTGACTCCACTTTTAGATGGTCGCAAACCTGGTGTGTAGTGCTTCTTTTAATTGCAAGATGACAGAAACACCATTCAAGTGCATAAATTTCAAGTTTTTTCCCCTAGGACCATCTCCCCCCCCCCCTCTGTCGAGACTTAGTACAATTGGCGCTCGCTTAGGTGCTAAATTTTCCCTTATATGCCATAGAAGTTATCCCCCCCCCCCCGTCTTTTGTGCGTGTAATCCTGGATCCGCCGAAGTCGAAGTTTTCACCATTGGTAGTCTAGTTTTGTTTACCCGTAATATATATATATATATATATATATTAATACACAAGCTGTTGATATCATGCTAGATCGATTGTTTTCAATTGATCGACCGGAAATAAAGAGTACTGTTTCATTGTATTAATAAGGATCAAGACATAATGGAAATTCAAGCATGTCACCTTCCGGGTTCCGGCGACGTCTTTGTTTTGTCATTTTTGATGAAATAAGACCACATTGGGCATTTTTATGTACTCTCTAAAAACTGTTTGATAAACTTTTACCTAGGTTGGTTACATATGCCTCCTTCTAAATTATTGGGTAAAAAGTGCCCGCGTTGGTTGTAAAAGTACCCATTGCTCGTTAAAGTTTTACCCAATGAGGGTAATTTTTGACCAACTTATGGTATTTTATTTACCAGCTGGTCTTCCAGCTTCCTGTTGCAATTAAGGGGAAAAAGGCTGGGCACTTTCGCCTAAAATTTAAAGGCAATAGGCAGTCGCCCCAAAATTTGCTTTGAAAAATCAGCAAACTCTTGCAAATCTCATTTTATTGCGTTACAAGCACCTTCGAAGACGTTTTTTGAACATAGTAGGTAAAGCAAGGAGAAATTGTTCTTCAAATTTCATAATCCTCTGACAAAAATATTGTCACATGATCAAAATAGGCCATTCATGAATTAGAGTGACGGGGCATACTAACTCTGATTGGGGTGACTATATTTTCCCTTTAAATGCAAACATGCCACTAAGTTTGCCCGAAAATAGCATAAAATTTTGTCCGAAAATAAGAAATACATGGCACGAAATGCAGCCTTTTTCAGCCTCCACCCCCACCAATCCTGTTTCGTAGGCCTTTGTACCTCAGTTTGTCTATAAGTATCTACATTCGTTGAGTTGATTATGAACTGTATCACGATCTTAAAATGAGACGGATATTATATACCTATAACCGTTGTTGAGGTTAGTTACTTCAAGTTTGCTTTCTAAAGCAGTTTGAGAAATTTCATCGATTAGTAGAGAAGAATCGACCTTGGGTACTAGAAGAGCTTGTGGCTCAGAAGCGTAAGATTTATCACTTGATAAAATAGGGTTGATGAAATCCACGACCTTTCTCCTCGTCGTTTTCAGCATCATTTGGTTCGGCTGACGCTCTTTCAAAAATAGTTTCTCTTTTCCTCGGAAATGGAATTAAGATTCCGTGATGCATGTGTGATGATGATTGGATACCTTGAAACTGAATAATCTTGATGCGGATTGTTTTCGACGTTTTTCCTGCAGTTTAAATTGTTACATTTTATCATTTTTATGCCATTGACAGAAATGTACGTTCTTTATATTTGTATACAAGAGCGTGATACCAATACTAAAACGTTCATAAAACCACGGATGTTGTGTATATTTGACAGGAAAAAAGTGAATTAGATCGAACTTGACATTTGACAGAAAATTCAATTGAAAAATGATTATTTGAACTCGGGGTAAATTGAGTTTGTAGATGATGGTTTCAAAGAAATGGTTACATTGTTAAAATGTCTGAACTGCAATTCCGATATGCACTCGTATAACATACTAGCATAATAACGCTGAGCTCTCCCATGGCTGGTCTATATCCCGACCTTAGCCTGCATAACCGTCTTTACGTGTGCTTCCTAAATCATTGGTTTACTTTAGATGAAGTCGTAAAACAGTGATACCATTGCTCTAGACAGCAGGCTACCCTTATCTTGTCCGATAACTCATTTGCACGTATGTCATGCACAGATGATGCATCCCACGCATGTAGGCCTATATCTATCTATCTATCTATCCATCCATCCATCCATCCATCCATCCATCCATCCATCCATCCATCCATCCATCCA
>WURT03026213.1:0-15531 GCA_009936505.3 Holothuria glaberrima | reverse complement strand
ATTCGAGATCGGGGAAATCCAGTTCATAAATTAGTAGGGCTGTCAATTTCCGTTTAATTTTTCATAGATTTTTTTTTCTGATTAATTGAGAAATTTCAGACGTGAGATCCCTATTTTAAGGCTTGGTTCATACAGCTTAAAACACTCGGAAAGTGCCATTTCCGGCCGTCTGGGGGTTTGTAAATTCCAAAAATTTTCTTGTACGCTCCGCGCCGACTGATGATGGCGCTCCACTTAGATAGTCCTGCCGGTACTCAAACCACCCTCCTCCTGATCAGTCTTCAAAAGTTATGTCCCAATTTCAGCTTAGAGAAATGTGGTAACCTTACATATGTAGCACCAGATGGCATGCAAGGACACCTAACTTCCCCCTCCCCCAGGCCGGCGATCAAAGAACATACTGCGTTCCCCCTCCCCCGTGAGAGAAATCTTGGCTACGCCACTGCTCATGAGTTAAACTTTCTTGACACAGGCGCTGAGCCATTTTTTGTCAGGAATGTAGCCCGTTTTGTCGGGGAAGAATGTCCAGCACCCCCCCCTCACTCATCGATCCTTAGGGACGCCCCTGTGCCCAATAGGTCTCAACTTTCCGGACAACTGACTTACACATAAACTTTAAGTAAGTACAGATTCTTTTTAGTAAAGGCTCACCCAAAAGACTTTTCGCGCGCTTCGCGCGTGTTTTCACAGTTTGAATTCCGGGAAAAGCATTAAAGCGGAACTATTTTCCTCTTATACTAGTGTATGCCCCGCAATGGTATGCCCCGCAATGGTATCGTATGGTACACAGGTTTTCTTCTAATCTTTCCTCACCAAACTCTCAACGTCATCGGGGCTGTCGGGGCTTCGGGTCCCCGTCGGGAAAATTCCTTGCGCCGCCCCTGCTCTGGAGTCGAGCAAAAATCACCGTCCTCCCTGAAAAAACAGTTCCGTACGGCCATAACAAGTTGTGAAATTCACGTATGGAGTAACTCCTTGGATTACCTTGAATATACAAAATTTATATTCTAACATATCATGAAAAATACTTAGAAGTTAAATAAACGGATATTTGTGATATTTAGCTGTTGTTTCAGAATAAGTTTGCGTCGACTTTAAAAGTTTCTTTATACATGCTCATTGAGTACTAACAGTCCAAGGTAATCATAGGCTCTTTATCTTTAGCTAGCGTATATACTGGTGTATTGTAGTGTTGTATCTCCTTGGAGGAAGATGGTTCATTCGTCAGGAAAAGAAACCCGCGTGAGAACGCATTGAAGGCGGGGACCGGGACCTCCCGGGAAAATCGAATCCTCGTATGCGATTTTCATAGTCTTGCTGGCCTTGAAATCGTAATTTGGACACTGAAATTTTCAGCATTTTAGTGTTATTTCTTAAGTACTCCAGATTCCATGGGGATATAGTGTGCAGTATCCCCCTTCCAAATTTAATGGCGATATATCCAACCACCCCCCCCCCTCGGATCGCCGCCCATGACTGTGAGTCATCCCGTTTCAATACAGTTCCTAAAGTGATTATGTTTTAGTCCAAGGTTGCGATTTTTGTTGCCTATTTAACGTGCACCCTATAAGTAATAAATGTTTTTTTTTTTATAATGTCCATTAACTTTAAGCAGCGGCACCTTAAAACCTTCACGGCTGCTGGGAGAATGGTGCTTCCTGGATGCTCATCGAAGCGGAGTCAAGCTTTTCACCTAACCAGACGCCAAAAAGTTCTGATATCTCTTTAAACGAGTAGTAAAGTACTTGCATGATTTTTTCCTAATACTGAACGTCAGAATTTTATGCGGTCTTCAATCTCGCACTCTGGATGTTGTCAACGGGTACTAGCCCTCATAAGATTGCAAATGAAAGTGCAGACAAATGCTTTGAAGGCTTTCAGAATCGACTAAATCGCATACAAGGCCTTTTGTCTCAAATTCTACTTGCGAGACCCCGGATTTTCATGGTCAGTTAAGTAAGCGTCCCAGGTCATTAGAAGATAGGCTAGTTAAATGCTTCATTGTAGTAGCCACAATTTTGTACAAACCCCACTGCTTCGGCGGTCTTCGACCTTGGTCTCCCAGAGTTATGACTGGACCCCACAGGGGCGGCTTGGTGTCCACACTCACAGGGAAACGTTCTTTGCTGCTTCCTGGTCTTGGACCCCGCTCAGTCCTAAATAATGATCTGCCCCTCCAGCGAAACAGTGCCTCCTACTTCGAATAGTTCGGCTGTTATGACTGGCAACACACAACTTTTGCTCTTGCTTGTGCTCATAAACTAGCGATATATCATCCACATGGCGTTCCAAAAACCTGTTTTTAAATATCTTACCATGTCGACATCCTAATTTAGGAATTCGACTTCCTTAATTAGGATGTCGACATGACGAGATAATTTATCTCGCCAAGTCGACTTCCTAAATCAGGATGTCGACATGGTAAGATAAATTATCTTACCATGTCGACTTCCTAAATTAGGATGTCCACATAGTAAGAAAAATTATTGTACCAAGTCGACTTCCCAAGCAAAGGATGCGGTCATGGTAAGATAAATTATCCCACCATGTTGACTTCTTAGAGAAAGGATTACAACTTGGTCAGATAAATTATCTCACCATCATGACATGCCGACTGGCACTTTAGGAGCTCCGTAGCTGGCTGTTGTTTTTGTATGGTCGGTATATGTGTGTGTATGTTTTTTTTTTTTTTTTTTTTTTTTTTTTGTCCATGTTTGCCATGCAGCTGTAGCTCATTTTTACCGTGTTTTTGTTGAGAAATTGTGTTTAACGGGTTGAAGAACTTCTTGCCAATGCTGGTGGTGACATTGTCGCGGGATGAGGGGGGGGGGGGTTAATACCGCGGAACGATAGAAATTTCATTTCATTTCAGCACAAGATTACGATAAAGCTTAAAGGAGAAATAGTCTTATTCCAGACAGATCCAATTCTCCTAAGTTGGTTCGAGCTCCCCCCATAACAGTGGCGGAGGCAGAGAATTCAGTCAGATGAAGCGAAAATGGCATGTAGGGGAGCTTCGAAGTAGGTAGAGCAAGGGAATTCTTTCAGAGGAGGCGAAGATGGCGAGTAGGGGCGCTTCGACGTAGTTAAGAACCCTGTGCCTTTTTACGGTAAAAACCTAAAAAGGGCGCCGATGGAATAATTGAGTCCGTCAGGGGGGCGACCGCCCCTCTAACTATATGGTAGCTCCGACACTGTCCCATAACTGTCTTTAGCTTCTCCTTGTACAGACACAAACATAGTTTATTGCTTAAGGCCATACCGTAGTGAGTGTAACTGAAAGGCCCTAATGTGAAATCAAAACAATCTCTTTGCATGCTGTGTAATATGAGCTACTCTGCATCTTTCGAATTTTGTAACTCCAATCAAAGAGTTGTCACCAACTGAGACTTTTGCTTACCCCTAAGTAAAAATCATACTTGGGGTGATGCAAATCCCTCTTTAATATTCTATGAGTGCCTGGAGACAAAGCAGCTAAGGAGCTCTAGGTCCTTGCTCGTTGGACTTCACCTACTTGAATTGTGTGTTTTCGGATTTTTGTTCCGTTTAGTGCTCAAACCACGGCACCACCCCATGCATTATTTCCCGTTAACATCCCTGGTATCATCAATCTTAGAATGGTCCCCTGGTTGCACAGACATTATTCTGTAAATTACATCAACGAAAGTGACCACACCTACTAAGTAGTGAGTGGGCTTACAAAGGTTGCTACTTGTTTAACAATAAAGTTGTCATTCCTCCGTGGGTAACATCTAAAATTTCGTCCAATGTATACCAAGGTCTTTTGCTATCCCAGCCGTGGGTACCCAAGCTGAAAGCTTCTCTGCAAATTAGGAGGATCGGTTACTTACAGTTTGTACCTCTCCTTCAAAAGAGTCAAGACATTAAATCATTTTCACAATGTGAAAATGTAAATAGAAAACAAACCTAAAATTAACTTCTGAGTTCAAGTGTTCTTGATAGAAGTGCAATCTGTTTTATAAACACGGAAGTTAAGGAACAATTTTCAATGAAAGATTTAATCATTCAATCGCACTGTAAATATCATTGTAACGTATGTGAACGTGACAAATAAATAATTAGTAAAATAATATAACAAGAATTATGAAAAATAAGCTACCAACCCCGCTAAACATATTAAGCAGCTTTCTGTTGGCTAAAAAGTCCTAGATTTGCTTTGATTTGAAACAGATAGCAGAAATCAGATAACTTTCCAGACTTTGTGAACCACACTTTTCTAAAACCGTTGAATTAATAATCTTTACTTCCTCTAAAGTAAACAAAATAGATCTTTCAAATTGTCCATGAATTCGGTCAAATAGTGTACGTTTGCAATATAAGTGCAGAAAAGTGCATTAATTCATTTGTTCAATTACCTCAGTCATAACAGTAGTGGTACATCCAGTCTTGCATCTTTTATCTGTTTACTCTCTGGCATGCCCTTTTCGGCATACATTGCGTTGTAGTACCAATTACATTATACCTTCATATTACTTATCAAAAAACCTGGTGAATAAATAGTCAAAATGATAAAAACCACATTAAATGTAGGCCCGACATTAATTTCACTGTTGCAACATGAAATGACAGTTAAAGGGAGATGGCAATTCACCCAAGTTTATTTTCAAAAGTTTGCTAAATCTTACAAATCTCCTCTTACTTTGCTCACATGTATCTTTCATTATGTTTCTGTATACAAACATTGAATATTGAAGGTAAACCAAGGAGTTTTCTGCAATAATTTAGCAAATGAGAAAAAACATATTGTCAAATGATCGATAAGAGCCAATTGTCACAATCGTCACTTCATGTAGAGGCCGTCCCTAAAAACACAGTACGTCCAAAAAAAAAACGTTTTGGACGGTTATGACGTCACGAGAGACACTCAATAACTAATACATGCCATTCGTTGGTTTAAGCTTGTAAAACTGGTTTATTCACTCTCTAGTCTCTATTTCCGTCAAATAAGGGTTCACATCAGCAGCCTCAGTAGCTTGGCTTGTGTCCAGGCAACAGGCTATAGACAACAGGCCATCTTAAAAACAAAACGTAAAATAAAAATGCTAGTTTTCATTTCTTAATTTTTCATGTGATGTAGGTAACCTTAACATTTTTCCTCCAAAATTAATCTTTCCATAAACAAGGAATAACAGGTTCTAACAGTTCAACGCGTAGCAAATTACCTGTTTTGGTTTCAATGGAATATGAGGCTTCACTCACCTTCATACCAACTCTATATTATGCATTGTATTCGATAACATTTTTCTACTCATTTGCTTGCCTTCAGCACCTCCCTTTGTAGCTAACCCTTGTAATATTTACATGAAATTTTACATATAGTAGAGGCATCTAAATTGACGCGGGCAGGAAATTAAAGCACCTTCAAAAATTACTAGCTATCACCGTAGCAACGTTACTGTAGCAAGCCTAACCTTTTGAACCTATTCAGCATTTTGTTTTTCACGATAATGAATCCATTTCAGGTACGTGCATGATTATTTTTCAAGCTTTTTTAACTGCATCCCACTCTTGGGTGTATCTTTTACATTTGGAAATAGCACTCTCTAAAAACAACGAAAATTACCTCGTCCTAGTTTGCACTATCTTATAATACTGCTTCATCTGACGTACTTACGCATGTATAGTGTGGTGAGTGCATAACCTACAATCCCCGACAAAACAAATGAAACAAAATCCTTGAAACAGTGACAATTTGCACTCACAAAATCTCAAAATCAACTTGGAACCCCCTTGCCCCCTTTCAATGTTGTGCCCTATCTGATCGTCACAAATTCGTAGCCAACACTGAAAGGGGGAGCGGGAGGTTGACTTGTTTCATTTACTTTTGTCGGAGAGTGTCTGAACGCCTGTACAAGTATCGGGCAAGGTATACGCATGACGAAATATAGGCTTGTGGTCATATATAACATAAAGCGTGCTAGTGGAAACATCGTTAGGAAAGTTTGTGTGTGTGGGGGGGGGGTAAATGCTAGATAAGGGGTGATGAAAAAACCGAAATGTAATTCTCATTGGACCCGCTAATTGTGGCAAAACGCTTCTGCTTTTGTTCGTTATCTAGGAGGTGCTTTGTAACTCGGCGACAAACACGTTTGCGTGAGTGGGGGTTGAAAAGGTAGAAGTAATATTTTGGAATGACTTTCGTTGGAGTCAGCAGCTCATTCCATGACATGGTCTCTTGTTGTTATTTGAAGGGGTTCAGTTCATTTCCCCGCCCCAAACCTCAATTTGCCAGGGATCTAATATTGACTGCGGACACAACACCAGTCTTCGCCACAAGTAAACATGCTTTGGTCTATATCAAGGCTGGTGCCATAGATGACGTCGAAACGGAAATGATGTCAGTAGATGGCGGCAGTTTATTTTGCAGAGTCAAATTCCTCTAATCGAACAACAAGTCATTTCCCCCTGTGGTCATTGTTTTGCGAATTTCATTTTACTTAACATGAAGACATAAGAAGCAAGATACAAAAGTATTTAAATATAAATTCAGTGCCGATTATTACTTTCTTCAGTCTAAGAGACAACTGTATATATATGATGCATTGTTGAGCAATTCCTTGCATACATTTCTTTACCTTTACGTGTGTCAATAAAGGGTTTTACTTTACCGTGAGGTAGAGAAAATAGTTCAGATGACGTCAAAGCTTTTCCGAACTTTAAAAATTTACCTTTACCCACTACCCTAATGGAATTATTCCTTTCATATTTTATCAAATGCCCAAGCAAGAATATTGTTGTTTTAAAGAGGAGTAGTCGTGGAAATTTACTATTCCTACTTATGTAAGATTTTTGAGAACAAACCAATAAAAATGGTAAACATAAAAGTCGAGTTACCTGCGACTCGTAAATAGAGCTGTCAATCTGTGTGAACCAAAATCCTTCTTTTCTAAAGTATATGGGAAACAATTACTGACTTTCCTTTGAGCGTGTAAAACCAATCCCAAAAAGTATGACGTACATCAGAATTCGACAAAAAATCTTCTAGACAGAAAAGAATAAGAACACCCTCTACAACCCAACTTACTACGCACCTTAATTAATTCTCAAGGATCCTGAGCAATTTGTTTACGCTGGAGTGTCAGCTTCGTCTACACGGATTTTGCTTCACATCTGCCGCCCTCATTTTGAAACTAGTCATTCATATCAAATGTACAGTCCCTGCCACTTAATGCAGCCCCCATCTACCCATCCCCTGTAGCAGCTCGAGATCGATTACAATGAAACTTAATATTTCAAACGTGTACCTCCAAGCTGAATTACTTTATTTATTCTCCTTGTCACAGATTCAATGATGTTATCGATGGTCTTTGTAGGTATCGCCTTTAATGTTCGAATCACACGTCTCCTAAAGTGCTGAAAACTCTCCGAAGAAATTTGTCGCTTTAAGTTATTCTTCCGAAGATTATCATTATCCAAGACACACCGCAATTACTTATCGTTCTGTTTTCTTATTCCCGATCTTTGTTGCCAGTGCAAAATTTCCAATTTTCCTTTCCTCTCATATACTTCCTGTGATAGCTGTGTGCACCACAGGCAGTAGGTATAAAAGTTATTTAACTCTGTTTGTAACTTGACCAAACTTCCCGTCTTTCTTAGGCAGGTTAGGTCACAAGTTAAACGTTTAAGTTTTGCGTGATACTGAATGTGAGGCAACTAAGCACCTTCCCCGCGAAGCGGACTCTGTTGCTCAGCACTTCTATGCTTTCATCGGAGATACGCGACTGGCTAAAGCTATACAGCTTGCTACGTAGGCATCTGTACGTAACTGTACAAGGTCAATAAAAATGGTTGCACACTACACATATGGAAAATGCGTCACTTTCGGTGCCGTATAGGAACTGACATCGGAGAAAATTTCGAGTCAAATCAAGCTTTCTTTTACTAATTTCTGGATCGGAGTAGGAAAACTGTGGGTAGCAATGCGTCCGTAAGTTACTAAACATTTGGAAAAGGCAAACAGGTTAGAGTTTGGATTTATTTTATTCTAAATATCGGCTTTTAAACTGTTTAGGTGCGTCATTTACGGGCCCACCATGCTGCTAATATATGCATATTCACACATACCTATTAACACCGCCATATTTACACACCTCAACACGTACACGCATTTACAGCACAATGTGTGCACACATATTTACACCACCTACCATCGCAAAACTTCCTCCCTTTGCATCTTCGTTTGAGATAGTACCTTATTAACTAACAATTCCTCCCTCTCGAAACTCACTTAATTCACATAATACTAGCAGTTCTAATGTCCCTTTACGGGGGGGGGGCTAACGATATAGTCTCACTTCCCTGTATGATAAACGTCTCAAAAATAGAGTTCAACTTACGGCACGACAATACAATCACTGCAAAGCAGTCGAATTCAGCTCCGTTGGCTGTCTATCAGAATTCCTGGCTGTTTTAACCTCCCTTTGCGTGACTGAAATCAAGTTTCTTTTTATCCACCTGACAGTTAGGTATTCACAGCATGATAAGCACTAGCGTGTTGCTCGCTTGGGACAAAACTTGTGAGACGCTACTAACAATTTCAAGTTGAGACAACCTTCCCTTAATTTGCATGAAATACTGCATAGCTTACTCTCTTTGTAGGCAAGCCCCTGTATGTCTTGCTTTTCATCAACAGGATTATCCTCTTTTACCGTACCATGGCCTTATACAAGTAAACAAAAAATGCCATTTCATGACACCAATCCTGAACTAGGATGACGGGACACACTCATTCAAATTGGGGGACTGCACTTCCCTTGAAACATTTTATTTTAGTATATGGTGTCATAGCTGACAAAGAAAACACACGAACAGTGCATATGAATGCATGTACAGTTTTAAAGTTAAACTATGTTCAATTATTTCTTTGAGGCAAAAAACAATTCCACCTTTTAATGTTGTATATTTTAATGTCTAGTCTACACGTTTCTGTTCAAAATATACTCAAAGAAACGCACATTTCTTTGTCCTTTTTTATTTATAAAGCATTCTTTAATTGAAGTAACATGAATAATTCGAACTCAGATTTTAACAAAATCATCTCCGGCTCATGAATGTTAAGTATGAGTAAAGTTCGTTTGAACATAAGCATCCTTAGTTGCAGTCTCCTTACTGCCTACATACTGTAAACAGTCCGCCAAATGCAGTTTGTCTTATTTTCGCGTTTCCTCAAAAATACACACAACACGGTGTTATAAACTTGATACAGATTTCGGAATCTCTATCCGGGGTTAAATAAGACGGCCCTTGCTTAATTATTCGTGTCAAATCTATTGTGTTAATTGTTTTTTAATCAGGTAGATGATATGGAGAGTATATTCAGTTGATAGAACTTTTGGTACGGTGTTTAGGGCCGTAGCCTGTGAGAAATTTCTAGGTGGGCAATTTATGACGTTTAAGCGGAGCACCAACAGACCAAGTGGCGTGTCTGCAAATAGTAGACATCCGGGTGAAACCTTCCTTTTTCACATGTTTGTGAGTGCCATCCTGGGGAGGTTGCTGAGGGGAGGGGAACATTGTTGGCTGAGCTGGTTTATATCTTTAGAAACTGTTATTATTATTAAGTGGTATTCTTCCTCCTTTATGGCTGGTCGTAAGGCAAGAGATGCTGTTTAAGAAAAGGGGACGGCTCCTGTACTCTTTGAGAAGTTATTGTCTATGTGAGGTAGCTTTGATGCAAAATAGTGTTATTTTTTATGAAGCTTCAAATTGGTTATATGTAAAGGAATCCTCATTATTTATTCACTTTTTTTTCTATTTTGGTATGGTGTAATTGAAGGGGCTGTTGCCTACGGGGCAGGATGGCACCTCTACTTTAAGAAATGTTTCTTGTTCTAAGTTTTCCTGCATTCAAAATGGTGTTATCTTAGGTAAAGCTTTGAACAGGTTACATGATCTTAAATTTTCACTATTTACTGAGTTTTTAGGCTGTGGCATGGCACCTTACAACGCTTATACTCGACGGTGGCTTTTTCCAAGCGCTCTAAGTACGCGGCAACTAAGGGAGTCACCATCAGTTGCCCCGTAACAGTAGCGCAGGCATTGTAAGAAAACGTTCGGTCGAAAGGTATCCCGGATGTCTCTCAGATGAGGGAAATGAAACATTTAAGACCGTAAACTGCATCTAAATATTCTTTACATTTAGATTTCATCCTTTAGAAACAAATTTAGATTTCAAGAAGAAAAGTTAGATTTGATTTAAAGGGAAACTGCTGTCACCCCAAATTTTAGTACCTATAGTGTAACCGGGCATCCTTTTTAAAGAATAGCTGTTGAGAACCATGTGACAGCATATGTCTCACTGAATTATGAAATTCACGTACAGAGTAACTCCTTGGTTTATTATAAAAGATGTTATATTTATGTTCTCACACATCATAAAAGATAAACTTGAAGTGAAATGAGAAGATAGTTGTGAGATAAAACCGTTCGGTTGTTTCAAAAATAGGTAATTATAGGCTATTCATCTTAAGCTAGCGTATATGCTGGTGAATTCAATCGTTGTAGGCCTATCTGGTTGGGGAGAAGGGTTCATTTCGTTCTTCAGGAACAACAACCTACAATATTTATGTTCTGGCATATCATAAAAAGATATCCTCCTACTTATGCTCTCTAAATTCAAAGTTACTTTACAAGTTTACTTTGAGTTTAGGGGATAAATAAAGGCAATTATAAACTATTTCTTCTTAAGCCAGCGTATATGCTGGTATCAGTAGTGTAGCCAGGATTGTCTCGTGGTGGATTTGGAGTGCGACATGGGGGATCGACAGGGATCTAAGAGGGTTCTCCCACCCTTTGGAGAAGAAAACGACATTTTCAGGTCTCCAGATACAAGATGGTGCAATGTTTGTGCCTCAAACGTAATTAAGTTTATAGTGATCATGTGTTTTTCATCATTTTTTCAAGCTTGCGTCATAATGGGGTTCAACCCCCCCCCCACCCCCCGCCGTGGCTACGCCACTGTCTGGTGTATTCAAGCTTTGTAGGCCTATCTTGGTGGACAAAAAAGGTTCATTCCTTTCGTCAGGAACAGACACCCACAAAGAAAGTCCACGAAGGGGCCCGGGGACGCCCTCCTCGGGAAAATGTAAGGAAAAACTAATCCTTATATGGAATTTCCTAGGTTTTGGGGGCATGAAATCATAACTTTTACAGTGAATTTTCAGTATTTCAGTATTTTTTTCTCAAGAAACGCAACTTTTATCTACTGTTTTGAAATCTTAGGGGTAGTTGCCCCTGCCCCCTCGTAGGCTGCGGTGCTGGGAGTTATACCAGAATACCTTCCTGCAAACAACAGCGTTTCTTCGCTCTTTATTGTAGACCAATAAGTCATATGGAATACCAGTATTATGAATTCCGGTCAGTTCACGTTAGCAGCGACAAGAAGCTCTGAGACAGGCCCAAATGTTGTAAGTTTCTCTTTAACTACAATTTATTTCGTCCAATAATTGAGGAAATTAAGCAAAGTTAAACTATGCTGTCTCAAAAAAATTAAAACGTTTCTTTGTAATACATTGTCTTCATAAATTGTGATCACCATCGTCGTTGTTATCATCATCTTCATAGTTATCATTATCATTGCTTTGTTTTACAGAAGGACGGTACCACACAGGTCATGTGCTACATTAACAAAACCTATCCATTCCTTCCGACATGTTTTCTTCCTTCTTTTGCTATACTTTTTGCGACTTTTTGAGTTACCTCGAGGATTTTATCATAAATGAAATCGTTGAACAATGGAGGGATATTTCTATATGTATTCTGTCAATGAATCGTGGAGTAGCAATCCTCTACCAGATCGTTTCCATTATGAGACACACGACGTTCATCTGCGTCGTTGTATATAGGTTCGTCTCCCACTGCTGCGTACGTAACGTCATCGTCTCCATCCAAGTGCTGAAAACTAGAAGCAGCTTGAGGAAAAACCGCACTTTATCTAATGAGTCTAATTCTACGTCATTTGAAGTTACATCCTTTGATTAAGATGAGAAACCTTCATAACAATCGTTGTAAATCTGAAAAGAATGTGACTCCACTGGCGTTTGTGACGTAACGTGTTTTTGTTGCCTAGTGTGGCGTTGCTGGTGTTTGGTTTGTTCAGCTCTGGCTTCAACGAAGTTCGTAAGTATTGCATTTTTCGTCGAATAACGTTTTTTTTGCGCCATGAGAAGGGAATCATCACGAGGATTAGGGTGATGACGGCAGTGGATGAAATTACCACTAAAAGAGGTATTCCTGAAGTATTAGAAACGTAACAATATTGTGAAATTAGTTTAAAAAGTACAGAACACATTCTCATATTATTTACATTCGTAACCTTTGCAACTGTTGACATTTGAAAGAATTTTCCTGCTTTACAGGAGATGTGAAACATTTTGAAACTTCTCCACTTTTTCACTGTTTAATGTTCAGAAGTCGTAAGTCATTTTCCTTGTTTAGTCTGTATTTTGATGAGCAGAAAAGTTTGACTGCAACGTAGATTGTGAATTAAATACCCTGTGTTACACTCTGATCAATTTGATCAACGGTTTACAAATATTGTTTTCTTTAGGCTTTAATGTTGTTTTCATTAGGGTTGTTGAACTAAGTCGTCGTAACTGAAACCCCCTTTAAGAATCGATGGAGGAACCATGACACTTTCTTTGATGACATAAAATATGGAAACGGCATTGTTCTTAGCAAATATATCTTGTCACTTAAAGAAAACAACATTTCATTCACTATCACACGGACGTTTCTGAAGAGGGTAAAGCCCTGCAATAAATCAACTAAGCGATGTGATCTCTGTTTTTGGCAGTTGTTTACAGTATGCGTGCCCGGCAATATTAATTAATGCTACTCTTAACAATCAGTCAGAATATGGAATGTTCCTGTAGTGTTTGCCATGGACTGCTGTCGGTGACAAGTCCAAACTTAATGGTCATATATATATATATATATATATACATTACTGTTCAGTTATTAAATAGTTTCATGGCGCGGACGTTAGCGCGACGACGTGAGCTGTGGGTAAAACGCCTCGTCGCCCTTAGAGATAAAGCTATTGCAATTTATTAGTGAGACTGAATGCTTTGATAATCATTTGGCATATATTCTTTGCATGCCACATTGATGCATTTTAACGCAATGTTTCCCTTTAAACTTAGCGAATTCGCTAGATCTCCCTCTTGGATAACATCCATCTTAAGTTCGGCTTAGTTAAGAAGAATTGCAGGCGGTTGCAGTCGATCATCGGCATGGCAACACAATCATATGACGTCATATGCTGTCTCACGTTGCCGTTCTCGCCAAAACGCCAAATCGAGCGACTCCTGGTGTAGAATTCCACCCACAACGCGAAGTTCGCGTAGACGCGTGCGCATTATTGCTTCATGACGTCATTACGTCGTAGCCGACGTCCGCATCGTGCAATCTAAAGCTCCCTATTATTTAGCCACCAGATAGATGAAGGGTAACGACCCGAAAAGTTGCGGAGTTTTCTACTGAATATTAAGCACTTTTTATTATTTTCATTAATCTATATTATATATATATATATATATATATATTCAACTCTGAAGGCTGTAACGGGGACCAGGGAAATATCACGGTATGAGGGGCCCTGGCAAAGGTCTCTATGTACAATCTTGTGTATGGCATGTATGACAGGGTGTATGGATGGGTGATAGGAACTAACCAAAGGAATGCGGGGATTGGTTTTTAATATTTGCATTTCTGTATATCTATATGTAAGAAATAGTGACCAAAGCAAATGATATACTGGATTTGACGAGATAATTTTTATAAAATAGTGTCTTCTGGTTGCCACGAGTAGGGTCGAAGGTCAAACTGTAGGTTAAAGGTCACACTTGCCTAAAAGTTTGCACTGGAGAGGTCAAAGTTCAAACGATCTAAAATTGGTTAACCATTTTTTACATAACACTTTATTACAGTATGAAAAAGTATAAAAGTTTTAAACCAAAAGATATGTGGAGAATTTGGAGAAGATGAGATTTGCAACTCAATGCATTGCCCTCATGTTGTAGCTATTACTCCCTGATTGAGTGGGATGATTCGAAAGGGCCATCATGGTTTTGCACTAGAGGGTTATAGGGGTCATGGACCCCGACAGCCAGGTGCCTGCCTTCTGACGGAATGTTGTTCCAGGGTTGCCTGATATGAATTGAATGAGAAATGTGTGGGAATTCTCAATGGCTGTCATTCACCTCACCGGTTTCGATGATTTGTTTTGCCTCAACAAAAGTAGTCTTGGTCAAGACGTTACTACACTTTTCCCTGGAAAGAAGCAAAATCGAGGGCGCCCTTTAAACTTGTCATTTACGGAAAGATTTTGCTTCAGAAATAACGTCTTGGAGATTCTGGCAAGGAGGGCTTTCCCATGTGTTAATAAGTAAGGCAAATTGAAATCATGATTATTCATCACTTGACAGCAGTTGTCATGGCAGCTATCAAACTTACGACAGGAAATTCCCCTGTGCCTTGAGGTGTCGAGATATCTAGATATATATGCTACTCGTTAGGCCTGGATTTGCGAAATGATAAGTGATGTTGAAGAGGCCCTTGGAAGGATCTAATAGCCTAAAGCATATCTGAAACCTACACATATTTGCCAGTATCATACTTCGAGTATAGTTTCTACTTCCTCGTCAATGAACTGTTTAAGTTTCTAGCCTATGTCATTGTCAGTATGTGATGACTATTAGAACTTGAACGGTATGAGAACTGGGTGTTGACTGATGTTGAGCATAACTATCATCGTAAGTTGCAGAACCCAAGGCTAAAGACATAAGGCATAAACCCACTCAGTGAACTTTACTATAACAACGTAAGGTACTCTGACGAGTTTGTCGCAGAGGATGATGAAAGAAAGGAACTATTGTTTTAAAGAGTAAAGAAAAGACTGATATACTTAATTAGGCATGCAGGAAAACTAAAGGTAAGTGACTGTAAGTTATCAGGTTTATTCCAACAGTACATTGCTATATAGTAACTTGCAAGCACAACCAAGAGCTAGTACATGTCGGCGCACGTATTGTACATCATAATTTAGCAGTCCAAATGATAACTACAAACTGCCTGTTCCTACCACTATTGGTGTAACCAGCCGGATTTTATAATTCTAAATAATAAATTATGCTGAATGCAAAAATGAAAAAAAGCTTCTACAAATCTACCCTGCAGGGCGAGTCATTGGCAGCGGAACAGGGGGGCTTCGGAGGCTTAGACCCGCTATGAAAAAAGTGAGGGGCTAAAGGTATGTTCAGCCCCCTTCCCCCAATATTTGCCAAGTGCAGACATGAGATTCATATTTCATGGCTGGGTACATATAGCTTAGAACACTCGGGAAGTGCCGTTTCCTGCCATCTGAGGGGTTTGAAAAGCCAAAAATTTTCTTGTCCGCTCCGCACCGACCGATAGTGGCGCTCCGCTTAGAAACATGTATTACCATTTTTTTTTCATTAATTGAGAAATTGCAGACATGAGATCCATGTTTCAAGGCTGGGTACATGTAGC
>WURT03026180.1:0-15531 GCA_009936505.3 Holothuria glaberrima | reverse complement strand
TAGCCAATGTATTTCTTCAGGGCAATTTATTTATGCTTGAGTGTGTTTGTTAGCACAAGATGTGGACAGAGCAGGTCTTGTGCATCTTTGGTGAAACTTGTGAGATGAAGTAAACATTCACTGCCAACAACTTTGAAGACCATTTAGCAGTCACCAGAGACACAGGCAAACTTCATATTGGCTAAAAATTTTTGTGTGGTATACTCATGGCTGAGATTCATTTCATTCAGCATGGAACCAGTATGCCCATTAAGCTTTTGTTTTAAGGGGAGGGAAAAATCATTTTAGGTCACCAGGTTTCATAAGGTTTCGAATTATTAACATGATATATCGAGTAGGATAACTGTGTGGGATCGCATGCTTGTCACGTGGGTGACTCAGTCCTGTTACAATATATCATATGGCAAGGAATCACTAAGCCTTTTGGCTTTCTAGTTTAAGTTGCATTTGGTCGCACATTTAATAAACTGTCCTTCAAGGTATCGTGACTTGAAGACAATTAGATTGCACAGAATAGAATGCCATCATATTGTTTGTTAAACAGGAAGTACCCCTAAACGATTAAATTATTTACAAAGACATCATTGTAGACTCATCTTGAAAGTTCGCAAGATAGTTGTAGGAAGCTCTGCATTATGAGAAAGTCTGCTCAAGGTGCCTACAATAACGATATGTGTCACTAGGGTTGTTCAAATGCCCTTCAAGTTCGAAAAAAATCCCCATTAACTGACATGACACCTTTCCGACGATGGAGACTGAAAAGCTTCAGTAGAAAAGTGTTTGAAACTTCAGGTTTTCATACATGCGTGATATGAAAAACTTCGACATTTTAAGTGTCAAGATGTTTTCCGTATACTTTGACATTTAATTACAATTTCAACATCCTCGCAGACGTTTGGGGAATTTTCGACACGACTCTGGGGAATGGCTCCACCGAATAACCCATTTCTTTGCAGCTTAAATAAAAATTTTCAGGATATGGTCGCCGGGCCTCTCAAGAACTGGCGGTTGATGAATTGATCGTGAAGTAGAAAGGACAGCTTCTTGTGGGCTCGAGGGGAAAATTGCTCACGGCTTTCGAGTATGTCATGTTATTACTTTCCCTTTCTGAGAAGTTCTATGAATACTTACAAAAGAAGTGTTATTGCTTCGCTTTGGCGATTCCGATAAATCCACTCTAAAAATGCGATGTAAATTTTACTCGGAGGACAAGCGTAAATATTTGAGCTGTAACCTGTTCAAGTGTACCCAAGGGTTTTTAATGGGTAAGTAGATTTTACATTTAACAAACAAGCAAAACTGCACTGAGATTTCGTCGAATTCATTTCTCTAGACTTCAGCTTTCACCAGGTCTAGCCCTTACAATGTACATGTATTTACCGAACATATCATCTTGTACCACTATTTTGATCAATGCAACGCACCCATATTACTGCTTTATACTTACTGCAAGGTTTTCAGAGTTTTCACATGGGTAATCCCAAATGACCTTTTATCCATGTATAACAGCAGCTACAGGAATCGTGTGTCATTATGGCAAATGCATAAATATAATGTATTAAACTGGTGTCTATGTTTCTTACCATGAGACATCCTCCTATGCAAAGTTTTGATATTTTGAACTCTTAAGACCTTTAACCACAAAAAAGTGTAGGCTCACCTATTCAAATATATATATATATATATATATATATATAATATATCCAGGCTAAAAAACAAAATGATACATTCTTCCTATTTTGAAATACCTTGTTTTCAAAGCTTTCAGAATGGACCTCTGGCGGCATCAGATGACTTGTGGTATTTACTAAATACAGTAATGTTCTTCCTTTCATACAGAGCACCTTATTGCTCAGTGTGAATCATCCATGTGTCCTATCGTGCCAGCAAAGTTTTCAGCGAGTGACCTTTTGGTGATCCTAGCGACCTTTGACCTCCACCGAAACTATAGAGGTCTTCCTCTCAATATGGGGTATCCACATACCAAGTATGAAGATTATCTGACTTACCCTATTTGAGATATCGTGTTACAAGCTAAGAGTCACAAATACATACACACACGCATATGCACACCACTGTGTACACATTCGCTTCTCTTTTCACTGAAACCAAAAATGACATCCAATTGTTTCTTTAGCATGAAAAGTAAAGAGCGTCAAGACTTTATTGAGTGAACTGCACTTGTTTCTCCACATGGAATACCTTCAAAACACATGCAGAGTGATGGTTGTACCAAACATGGGATACTGCTTTTTGCAAAAGAAAGTTCAAATTCTTTATGAAATAAGCAGGCGCAAACTGTTGTTTTCTCTGAAGCGCTACATGCAATTAAAACGAATGGTCTTCACACGACGTTAATTACCTATAACTACAAATACATGAAAATATGTGGGGAAACAAAGACGTGACCGAGACTGTACCTTTCTCCTTTAATCTAAGGGAATATATTTTTTTTTTTTTTAAACAAAACATCTTGGAGAGGGCATTTGTACATTACAAGCGACCACATGGAACAAAAGGGTTGAATGAACAAACTTAGAATATATTGTGAATCTATATTTTCCTGAAAGAAATTAGCATTCATAACAATGTTTGTCCATTTTACATGAACAAAAACTGCAATCACCATGAAAATAATTGATTTTGATGGAACTTGTGAGCATTGTGGCTACACGTGTAACAGCGGTGATGACAGCAATGTTGACAATTTAACTAAATATGCCATTAAAGTTGGATAAAGTACAATCAACACAAAGTATCGGATGAAAGACATTATATTAGGTACTAACACGTCATTAAAAGGTTTCCAAAACCGTTAAGCTATCCATGACTTTGAAAGGATGGACTCCATGATGTCTTTCCGCAAAATTGTGATCCGTTCGGGAGATAACCGTTTTCGGGTGAAGATGAATTTTCACCTGATTGGAGGAAAATCTCGTCATGGGGGGGCCGTTTTCAAATTTCTCCCATAATACACTGCGAGCCTACTGCGCAAAGTCAACGGAGAGGCACGTTTTAGAACAACATGGAAATCGACGTCGATTCCAAGTAAAAGAAATACTGGCATATTTAGAAACTTAGTAGCTTGGGGAACAAAAGTTGAGTCATGTTTGATTGTTCACAGAGCAGTTTTTGAGACAATAAGCAATTTTGATAAGCCCTTTGTCCTAAGTATAATTTAAAGACTCGACACAGCCGCAAGTTGAGTGCAACGTTTTCCCCACAAGGGTTTACAAGTGGATTACGTCAGTACTTGTGTTCATTAACACGCAGTGGAAGGTGCCTTGTGTTTCGCTCTATGGGCGAACAATTATCTGATACCTGAATAAACGCACGTTTTTAACAGATCGACGGCTGTGAAGAGGTAGTCCCCCCTTCGAGTGAATTCTCTTTTTCTTCCGAAAACGACTATCTCCGGAACTGATCTGGTGATAGACAAACAAAAGTGGGTGGTGTATCGGTATTGGATAGCCTGAGAGGACTTTCCTGTGATGGTTTCCAGTGCATTCCTTTAAAATCTTTGGGGACATGTCTCCTTGGGAGGTAAAACATTGGACACATGTGAAGACGAGCATCCACCGACAAAAACACGGACAGTGTAAGACACCGAAAAAAGACGACCGGAAGAAGCACTGTTGATGCCCAAACCAAAATAGTGGGGAAAAGAACCACGAAGAATGAGTAATCGCAAAGCAGAAAGTGTCCCAAGTTCGAAAGCATCAAATGAAGTCTTCCCTTAACTACTGTAATGCACTAGTTCGGTTCCAGTTTAGCATCATCTGTTAGAGTTAAAGGTTTTGACTAAGTAAATGCATCGGTTTAAAAAGGTACGCAATTGTGGTCTCTTTCACAAAATGATTCCATCGCGCACATGCGCATGATGAGCAGAATGTGATTATGAGGATATAACAAGCCTTTCATTCTTGTGTTTTTGTTACTACATGTGCAAGTTACACAACTGAATATACTTGAAGCCATCCAACATTACTAACAAGCAACTACATACAACCAGAAACGTACATACGATGTGATGTGCATAACATATATCCCATGTAAAACGCAACATTATACACAAAGCGTTTTCTAATATACCAAATAAAAGCTTCTTCTTGAGCAGCGAAAAAGTAACAACTGTCCAACTAGAGGAGTCGTTTTCTCTTACAATTTCTTGACAAAGACTGCTCTCACACTTCCATGGTAAGCTGTAGATGTTACGCTAGTGGCAAACCATCCAATTTGCCAATAAAAGTAATACGAGAGGGTGGAATTTTGTGAATCGACTGGAGTTCAATTCATCTGTCTATAGTCGACCTCCGGGAATCATACTAAACCTCTATTAATCTTGACCTACACGAGTTTCATAAATAATATTAAAAAAAAAAACCCTTCCGTTTCGATGAGCATGCCTCAAACCAAATTCTGCAGTTACTGCAACAGTCATTATCTCTATATTAGCCACCAAATTACTACCTTGGGACAAGTCATAAGAAGCGGTGTAGGATGGTCAAAGAATGACAAACATTTCAAAGAACGCAGCTAACGTAAACTATTAAACATCTACAAAACTGGTGCAAAATTTCATTCGACGGACCGCTCTATGAGTGCTACAAATGATGCAAAATGTATATCTGGTCTCTGTAACGAACAGTAAGGGGAAATGTCACCTTCACTTTTCACTGTGCATGGACTGTCTTAAATCGACTGTCCAAGAGTTTTACAAAGAAAAATACCAGCCATATTTCATATCTAACTTCACTTAAAGACAGATACTTGTCAACCCAAGTATGAATTTTACTTGGGGGTAAGCAAAATTCTTAAATGGTGACTTCTCTTTGATTGACATCACAGTTACAAAATTCAAAGATGCAGAGTAGGCCATAATGCACAACATGCACAAAGAGTGTTCTGAAAACACATTAGGATTTTAGGGGGGAGAGAAGTAACCTAGATGGGAGGACTGGAACTGTCTGGGATGATGACTATCTGTCTTTAAGTACAAATTGTAGCGTTGCAGTAAAATTTTAGAGTATTCTCTTCGTTGAGCAGTGGACTGCGATGCTGAAATATTTAAGTCACATGAGAATTATGTAAACTGATAAAACATCTGGAACCTATGCAAAGCCAAAGCTACCCTGCGCAAGCTTAAAACTGAGCAAACGCTAAGTTCTATCATCGCGTTGTCCAGAGATAACATTCGCGTAGGCTTAAAATTCAATCTACATGCCCAGCCCATGTGATCTGGAGAATTTATTGGTAAGGACAGGTGACCAACATGTTATTTGGGTCGAGAACTGGTGAGCTCGAGCAGTAAACCAGGACTCGAATTCCTTTCTCAAGACAAAATGGCGGGCCAAGCAAAGCCGGAAAAACAGTCATATTTGTCTTCTTATTTTACCTTTTAAGCCTGCAATACAGATAATCAGTTCTTGTGAGTTGTAAATCTAAACACGCAAATCATATTTGCTCAATTTCACAAATGTCACTTATAGCGTGGAGTCATTAGCTACATGTTCATAGCAACTGTTCAACATTGTTTTGATGATCGATTCTTCAAACCTGGACAATTCCGGACACTTGCACTCTTCACTCGGGATGTATCATCGCAAACAACAAACAAACATTTTATACGTAAAACGCATTTATATGGGCTTTGCAATACTTACACTTTTTCATAAATTGAAACTGGTGGCGCCAGAATCTGCCAGACGTAGGATTGAGCTCCCCGACAGGGGCAAGCAACCCGAAACTCCAACCAATTTGTGGTTTGCTGGATGACGATCTAAAGCAACATTTTTCGGCACGCGCAGCACGCGAAAATTCCGGATTCGTAGTGGGAAAAATCGGAAAATTTGGGTTTTCGCCGAGAAAATGCTGTAATTACAGTATAAGTGTTTTTGACAAATTTTTGAAAAATTAGGTTTTGCTTCAAAAAGATTGAAGTTGGGCCTTTTATTGAAAGATATGTGCCTAATTCCTCTAGAGCAAAGTCAAGAAAGTTGGCTGATTGACTTCGGGGATTGAAGGCTTGATCGTGCCCATTAATGCTCCCTGACGAAAGTGGAAAATTTTCCCGACAGGGAGGCCATGGTCCCCTCTGCCCCCACCTCTCGCTGCCTCTGATAATGAACTCATCTAACTACAACTTACCAATATACTACACTTCCATACAGCCATATGGGACAGTGTGGGTGGGGGCTCTTGCTTGGACAACTACTAAGTATAATAGATCAATTTGGAATAATCAAACTAATTACTTATTGGGATGTTTTCCCGTGTTGATAGGAATTAGATCAGCGTGAAGCTCACATTCAGGATCAAATCCACTCCTTTTCAGCAGGCAACGTTCTGCAGGGAAGAGCATCAGTTCTGCCCCAACCGTTTATGCCACTATCCCTCTTATAGCTGAACGGCAACTGTTTATTTTTGAAACCGGGACATTTACGAGACGTAACAGGACGCCGGGACGGCACAGTCCAAACCGGGACAGTCCCGGTCAGACCGGGACGGTTGGAATCTTTGCAATGGCCAACCAGAAACTGGTCTTACTGTGTGGGTTCTTAGGTATGGATGACACTGAAAGCCCTACGAAAGCCTTCCAGATGGGTTGACCGTGTTATATTTTTTCATTTGTGTCACCTAGACACTGAAAATAAGTTTTTAACTAGTTTTAGTGCTCAGTTTCTCACATAGAGGGCACAGCCTCGAACCCTTTACCAACACTCTTTTTTTCCATTTCTGAGGGAATACAATTATTTGTGGGGTTCAAAGGTCATGTGAGGTCAGCAGAGGTCATATCGGTAAAACATCGTAAAAATGATTAAGTCAAGAACTATAAATTTGCAGGATGAACCTCAGTGCAACAAACTGACAAAACAACCCTTTCGGCAAGGAATCATCAAACCTATGATCTTTCTGGTTAAATACTTGTGGTATTGATGTAAGCCCTGTTACCGGTTATTTATTCTTGATGAATGAACACGGTAATCAACTTGTAAAATAATGTCGTGCACTGATAGGGGTGTATTATGGACATCATCTAATTTGATGATTGCTCCTCAGGGTGACCACTATGTCAAAACAAACAGACTGATGTTATTCAAAACAACTAGTGCGACAATGATCAAAGAAAGCGCCCACACCAAGCAAGCTGGTCCATGGTCTATACTGATAATTTCAGCTCATATAAAAACGTCTACATATTCTTTGGGTAGTTATTTCATATAAAAGCATTGATGTCCTCCTTGAATATGCAACATCAACAACATATCCATTCAAGTTCCACAGATGTCACGCAGCACCTTAGCAAATCACCAGCCTAAACAATCTGATATATGATGGTCATTGTGGTAGTGACTGTATAACTACGGTACTTAAGGTCAAAGCTCCTATGGCTTCGACTTCAGGCCAGTGTGAGCAACACTATACAATGAGGTAGGAAATGAAAACAAAAAAAACAATTATAAAACATGGTTCCATCATAGCACACAATTTACTTACATAATTTTATGGACATTCTGGTAAGTATTGAGAGATTGGCAAGTAATGCAGTAATGAGAGAACAAATGTGAAATTTCAAAACTATTCACATACACACATCTAGAAAGTAACTATGACAAGGAAAGTAACAGAAACGCTTACTTAAACGTTCCTTTTAAACAACTGTATACTGCTCCTGAATGTCTGACCATAATGAAGGATCCATCTCACACTATCTTCCACTAACAAGTACGATGTTTGATCTGCATTGCTAAACCACAAAATGGTGGGCAATTAAGTTTGTCACAATAAAAGCTTATGATAACGTATTTATGGAAAAACACGGTAAAACAGCGAGTCCTTCTAAAAGTTTAAACTTTTCTGTACTTAACAGCCAAGTTACTTGACAATATTTTCGACATCAGAAATCTACACCGTAGTACATATCCACTTTACATGTCTTCCAATTAGAAGAACCTCTCGTAAGTTACAAACTGCCGGACCTCCAAATGATTTTGCGTGACATCTTTGTTACTTCAGCTCTCTTTCCAATAGAGTGTCCCAACATAACTGGTGAAGACGAAGTGAATTAAAAAGTCCCAAGAGATTCTCGTGGAATATGCTCACGACAGGGAGAAGCAAAATTCGTTGATATAACACTTCTTTGGTGGAATGCGTAAAACAAAGTAACTAACCTTTGGAGAAAATAAAGTTGTAACTTAAGGTGTGTTTTCCTGATGGGGAAATGCTGACGCCTGAAGATGGATGAAACGAGATCGGTCCCAGTAGGTACTTAAGATTTTCTATCCCCACTTACCCTCTCCCCCCCCCCCACCCACTTTGCTGATAAAACGAACTTGTCTATTAAATCTAGAAGAAACTGGGCAATGGATACATGACTTAATCTTTATCTAATACAAGGTGGCATCAAGGGGTAGCTCTTGAGGAGATAGCACAATGACGTAAATAAGAACAATTGATTGGTCAAGGTAAAGCTAGCACAAAACCTTTTAAAAAGTTCACATGCATGAGTTCACTACGAGTCAACCTCCCGTGAAGTGCTTTGGTTTGATACCAACATCGCTGTCTGCGATATCGAGGCCAACGCTGCAGTATGGCGTAGTAAGTGCTTCTTGAGCGATCTCTGATTTGCGAAAGCACGCTTACAAATTTGACAGACATACGGTTTTTCTCCGGTATGCCTTCTTTCATGCTTACGGCAATTACTGCTGCTTTTGAAGCACATCTCGCAGAAGTGGCATTTAAAGGGTTTTTCTCCCGTGTGGCACCGTTCATGTATCTTACAGTTGCTGCTACTTGCAAAGCCCTTTGCACAGAACCTGCAGTGGTATGGTTTCTCCCCTGTGTGCTTGCGTACGTGTATCCGCAAATTTGAACTCAATTTAAATGCCTTCCCACAGTGCGCGCAAAAGTGAAGTTTCTTTCCCAGATGCACACTTTCGTGATGTAATAACTCATCTCTGTCTTCAAATTCGGTTCCGCAGAGACTGCAGTTTAACTGTTTACCCATCGTAGAAGGAGAAGGATCAAGAAGTTTTGGATCAAAAGATGGAAGCAAATGCAGGAGGCTTGGATTTGGTCCAGATGTTCCCGACCTTTTGGCCTGGGTGGTCAACTGTGAGACCCTCTGGGCACCTAAAAGGCAAAGGATAGAAAATGTATTTCAAGACACGCATTTTGGTATTTGTATTCTATTTTATGACGTGCGACTGCCATCTATACTGATAACTAGTAGGAAAGAACCGATTAATTTCGTCCAGTTTCAGGTACCGATCACAGACAATTCTCAATTGCTCACCAAAAATTTCAAGTAAAACGCTTGACCACTAGTCGTTCCTTATATCAAGAAATACATTTCAATTATATGAACCCTTCCTCACCACATATCGATACAAGACAACTACCAACGTCTATCGTGTCAATATGTACCACAGATTCCAATCGTGGGATTCGGTAAAATAAGAATCAGAGGTTTTGAAGGTACGAACAGTTAAAGAAATAACGCAAAAATACATCTACCATCTTCAATGTTTTGATAACACAAATATTCAAGGCTGCGTCCTCGTACATTTGCACACAATGACATGACGTCACAAGAAAATTGTAATTCTCTGAGAAACGAAACACTATCACATAAAAAAGTTAACACGTCTTATGAAAGTCTCCTCGACTCTCTTGCGAGGAAACGAAGGGCAAAACCAAAAGTTTCTCCCCAAAGGTGTTCTAAAGGTACTCCCCAAAGATGCTCAGTCCCCGAAAGGACAACCAACTACTCGTGGGTCTGTCACGCGTGGTTCTACTTTCAACTGGCTGAAAAGAACAGATTCTACACATGATCTTAGCCAAAAGTTATTACGTCTTATTGAAAAAACCACGAGACAAACGGTTGACTGCTCAAGATGTGAACAAACATCCAGTCATCATTCTTATCTTACAGTTTTAGAACTTTCGCGCAGGTGAATTGTGTAAAGAATACTCTCACATGCGATTAACACTTTAAGGTGCGCTTTTGAGTCAAAATGATAATAACAAAAACAGGAACGTTTTAATTTTAGTAAAATGAAATGACTACTTCCAAGATGGCGATTAAGATACGATGCCATGTGAGAAAGGGAGAAAGGATAAAGCTATTGGATAAAGAAACTACCATGACGGTCGAAGAAGGAAATCCGAGTAAAAGGGAACGAACTTTAACTGTTAAATGGCAAAGTGTATGACCTTCATTTCAAAGCGGAAGTCGCAAGGCACGGTTTTGGATGCTGTTTTTCCAAAGAAACGGACACGCTTTCAAAGACATAATGATATAAATGTGTTTGGTGGCACCTTTTACGTATGGTGACAAAAAACCTTTTAAACGTTAACTGTATCAGTTCATAACTCCCTGTCCAAGTCAAATCACAGTTACATTAAACCCGGCCAATCAGTGTGCGGGGAACACTGTTTACGATTTTACATTATCTCTTGATTACCTCGTCTCCAATATTTTAAATGTTGAGGCGTAGCCTGTTAATCTATGTGATGTGATTTGTTCTATGATTTTAAATGAAGTTAAGAAATTCCTCTTTGGTTTTAAGAAGCTTGTATTTCGTTTCTCTGTGTCTTCGGGAATTCGATTCTAGCTGCTCTCGACTCCACGTCAGACCTCTCAAACATCCACTTTAGCTTGAGTGTTTGCGACTGCACTATACTCATGGGGAATGGCGACAATGAATGCAGCCTTGAATAGCCTATCTGTCAAATGAAATTTGGAGACTCTGATATCAAACAGACTCAGTGACAGTTACATCAAATGAAAGTGTTTGAAACAGGTCAGTGGACTTCACAACATAACAGCAAGGCAAAAAGGCGGTAAATAACATTCACTGATGCATTTCAAAGAAAGAAAAAGTGAGCGAAAATAATTAATGTCATGTCCTTTTTCGTCGTAAGACTTACACTTCATAGTTGCGCCGGCTGCTTAGCAGAAGAGAGATAAACAGTAGATGACAGGCCAAAGTTCGAGATCTAGGCGTGTAGTTACAAAATTGTAACTGCTATTTACAATTATGGGAGTACATTTCACAAAGCGCACGTGTTGAAAATTGCCTCCATTGGCAGACAATTACTATGAGGATTCTGCCCTTAAAATGAAGTGTAATTGTCCTGAAGTCAATATTTTTTTGCCTGAAATCATTTGGGGGCGGGGGGCTGGGGTCTCCCCAACCCCTGCCTTACTATCCTATGTCAACTGTTTTCCCTTCGTTTTGATCTACTTTATGGTTTGTGGACATGTAAATGTCATATATACCTTCCTATCTGATGTAAACTTCATTACTTTAAAAAATTATTGCAAATCCCACCACAATGCATCAATTATTGACGATTTTACAAGACAAAGTTTTTGCACTTACATCATCAATAAGCATGCATAAGCTACGTTTGCAAATTTGTCAAGTAGAAAAAGGGACTCGTGAGATATGCCTCATATTATCCTTTGTTTGTTTAACATTGCTCCAATGGCAGCTATAATGTTGGCATGCCCTGAAAGGTTTATTTTGGAAGTATACCTACTGACTACCTTGAAGAGCAAAAAACACCACAACAGAGAACAGGCTGATTAGTACGGTAATTAACAGATAATTTATTAAGGATGAACAAAATAAATACAGACCCTGTGCAACACCCCACATCCCGGGCCCACATCACAATTTCTGCATAGCAAATGAGAAATCCCCGAAGTGCTCAGACTTTGATGAGGTATATCTTGAAACCAGTAAAAGATATGCAAATAATCTAACGAGTTTTTCTCGAGGGAATCTTAATACACCACTGTTGGGCAAAACAGCTGTTTTGTTACGCTACATGTCCACAGACCTTTAAATCGTTTCCTCCTATGGAAGTGGTTGATGCCGTTTTCGATGTTTAGTGAAGTTGCTGGAGTCTGCAAAACGTTTTCCGCATAAACTGCAACGATAAGGTTTATACCCCGTGTGGCAACGTTCGTGGGTTTTGCACTCACTTGATGTGGTGAAAGCTTTTGGACAGTACTGACACTTATTAGGCCTTTCACCGGTGTGTCGTCTTTCATGAGCCTTAACGTATGCCTTTGAGGAAAGCTCTTTATCACAATATCTGCAAACGAAGCATTTGTTCCTTGTCCTTGAATTGAAATGTAGCTCCCTTCCACTAGTGGATCTGGCGTCAC
Organism: Holothuria glaberrima; assembly: GCA_009936505.3. Classification (NCBI taxonomy): domain Eukaryota; kingdom Metazoa; phylum Echinodermata; class Holothuroidea; order Aspidochirotida; family Holothuriidae; genus Holothuria; species Holothuria glaberrima. The sequence continues at coordinate 3,350 of WURT03026180.1, read as the reverse complement.
GACTACCTAACGTGAGCCCGATCTGATTTAAAGAGGGGTTGGACTTCCTTGTTTGCATTGCCAATGTAGAAACTTGACCCGCTTCCTGGTTATCATAGTCCAGGAAAACGCTTGTGTCTTCTAGGAGCCCTGAACAGTTTTCCGGAGTACTTTGGACACTAATTTGGTCAACAACATCTCGTTTCCGTAACTGAACACCTACAAAAGCAATTACGAGATGAGCGCCAGAATTAGTAAATATTTTGAGGAATCCTTTGACTACCACAAATGAAACTTAAATAGTAACAAGACGTCAACAAGATAGCTACAAAAGTTGTTATCAAATGTATATAAGGAAACTAATAAAAGGGTGCTAAGGTGGGGTCCATCCGCTCTACACATAGTTTTTTCATCGTAAGGGTCATTCTTCATTAGGGTCCGGTCGTTATTCATAACGCGTTCTTCTGCAAAATTCAGGGTTCATTGCTTGTAAGGTACATTATTCATAAACAAGACGAAAAAGAGTTTATTAGTCAAACGGTTCATAAGGGCCAAAAAGGTTTGCTATTTAAAATGGCAAAAAGGTTCGATATCCATAATGGCAACCAGAAATCCAAAAGGCTTAAAGATTCCTTGCCTTCTGATACATTGTAACAAACATGAATTACCCATATGACAAGCATAAGATCCCACACAATCATCCTACTTAAGATATCATATTTATAAGGTAGAACATTTTGAAATCTTGTGAGCCAAAACGACCTTTCACCTGCACTTAAAACAGCAAGGTTCATCTACCCTATATGGCCATGTACATGCTATATAAAAATAATACACAGGCCAAGTAGGAGATCCCTGTTAACCTGTTTACAAGGTTTCAACCTTTTGTGACCCCAAATGACCATTGACCACCACAAAAAAAGGTAGGAATCATCCAATTAAATATGGGCAATCCACACACTAAGTATGAGATCCCTCACACTTACCCTTCTTGAGATATAGTGTTTACAAGGTTTTGATCGTTTGACCTTTGTGGAACCCAAATGACCATTGACCTCCACCAAAACACGATAGGGATCATCTACTCAATATAGGCAATCCACATGCTAAGGATGAGATCCCTCACACTTACCCTTCTTCAGACAGTGTTTACAAGGTTTTGACCGTTTGACCACTGGTGATCCCAAATGACCGTTGACCTCCACCAAAAACAATATGGATTATCTACCCGATATAGGCAATCCACATGCTACGTAAGAGATCCCTCACATTTATCCTTCTGGAGATATCGTGTTTACAAGCAATTTTCAAGGTTTTTACTATTTGACCTCAGGTGACGCCAAATGACCTTTGATCATCAAAAGCAATAGGGGTCATCTACTCAATATGGACAATCCACATGCTACGTAAAGGATCCCTCACACTTACCCTTCTTGAGATATCGTGTTTACAATGTTTTGATCTTTTGAGCTCTACCCTTACAAAAAAACGTGTGGCAGTTTGTTCCAAATCCTCAGGTTTTCACATGTTTCTGCCACAGGTAATCACAGGTTTTTGCATGAAAACCTGTGTTTTTCCTTTACAGTGACACAGGTTGGCCAGTTGCCACACTTTGTCACAGGAATGACGCAGGTTTGCCACAGGTTTTCACAGGTTTTACACGCGAAATGTGTGGCAATTAAAACCAACGTTAACAAAGAATTCTGAGACAAAACCTGTGGCTTGAAATTAAAGGCAGGGAGAGGTGTGTCAACCTGTGTCAAACCTGTGTCCAGAGTGTTCCAAATACGCAGATTTTCACTCATGAAAACATGTGAATTCTTTTGTTTTTCTCGCGTGATCACGCGTGGTTTCAGACACAGGTTGACACACCTTTTTTGTAAGGGTAGTGACCTCAAATGACCTTTGACCTCCATCAAATGGGGACATTGCTATCTTGAGATATCTTGTTCACAAGCTAGGCGTCACAAACACATACACAAACACGACATCACCATCTCGCATAGATTCGTTGCCTGCCCTCGGCAATGAATCAAAAAGGAACGGTTAACTATCCCAAAATGGGAGAAAGCGTTCTATATTAACACTGGAAAGGGGTTCGTTAATCATAATGGGGAAAAGGGTTCCATTAATCAAAATGGAATAAAGATTCTCTATTCTTAATAGGAAAAGGAGTCTCATATTCATATAAGAAGTGGTTTCTATTCACAATGGCAATAGAAAGCACATTTCAGCCCATAAATTGGAAAAAATCGTCATTCTGGCAAGCAAGCAAATAGTATTATTATGCAGAATAAACCTTTCTTACTATGAATAAAGAAGCCATTTTCCTATTATGAATAGCAAACCTTTATTTCCCCCATAATGAATATCCAACCTTTTTTGCCATTATATGATAAATGCACCCTTTTCTATTTTGGAAGACGAACCTATTCTCTAATATGAATGACGAACCAGATAAATAGCATACCCTTTCTTTTATAATCAATAACGAACCTTACGATTAATGACCGTCATGACTACAGTACCCTCTGAACAGTGACCCTAATGAGTGCAGTGTCATATGAATACTAAGTTGTCTATTGAGTTGTCCTCTTAGAGTTATAAGTAGATTCCTGGTTTATCCACGTTTTGGCGTCAGTCATTGTTTTGTCTTGGCAGCCAATGAGGGCCTCACCACTTACGTAATATGGAATGTAATTAAGAATTAAGTCCTTATCCCCTATCCCCTGTATATACAAAGATTGTCAAGGTAGAAAGAATGTAAATATTCTAGTCTAGGCTAGGCTGTAGACTATTAACAAAAGAGGTATGAGGAATCCTGAGAGATTGGTTGAAGAGGCATAAATGTCAAAACATGCCATCGAGAGCCACATCACCAGCAAATATCTTAGCTGCCCCTACGAATATAAAGAGCAAAGCAACACATTACACACAACACATTCTTTAATTTCATACACAAATCTGCAACTAAGAGGGAGAGAGAAGGAGTCCTGACTAAGGTTATTGTACCTACTTGTTGTGCTGGTAGGCCATGCAGGCCCGTACGCAGGGGGGGGGGGTCGAGGGGTTCGTCCAAATCCCCCTTGAAATACGAACCACCTCCGTAAATTGTAGGGGTTCCATAAATTTTTACGCCACGCGTCGCATAAAAATACTTCAATGGAGGATTCTACAGGCCCTAACTTTGTAGCACTGGTGTGCTCGGATACAATACCGTTATTATCGCATAGATAGTTTTTTCATATTCCTCCTCTCTACAATGATCTTAAAATGGAAACGAAAACAGGAAGTTTTACATAGGAACCTCGATCGATTCCTAGGTCGAAGTTCGAATCCAGTCAGTTTCGGGCATAAAATTACAGTCTAGT